>CM046423.1:7898088-8079677 GCA_025506505.1 Flaveria sonorensis
CCAGAACCTACCCCATCGGATAGGTAGTTATCACTACCGTTGCAACACCACTCTAACCATTATTTACAATCCGTTTTCATCTAGGCATCAATCACTTGTTGATGTCCATCAAGGCTTGAAATCAATGTGCTCGCCTTCATTTAATTATCAATCTCCTATTGCCATCATTGATTTTTTGCCCTCGAGTTTGGCCATCATCTTTAACATAAAATATGTGAGATTAAAGGAAAATCAGTACATGGCTAAGTTAAAATGATGATGATGATGTTTATATACAGAAAAAGTGGTGGTGTGTGTGTTGGATGGTTTAATTCAATTGATTATGTTACAATGATTGGGGATTCAACCATTGATGTATTTGAGTGGTTTTAAATCGATTTTTGGGGGGGGGGGGTGGGTTTGAAGATGTTAGGAGAGTGAGAGGGAGAGAGAGGGGAGAGGGGAGAGAGAGGTGTGGAGTTGGGTGTTGGTGTTGATGGTGGTAACCGGGGATTTGCACACATAGATATATAAAATACACAATGACAGAGCTTTAGCGCTCCTATAGGGGGCGGGTGGCCGAATCAAATTTTTTTAAGGGGACGAACTCAACATATATAAAAAATTTCACTACCGGGCAAAAAATTTACGTTAGCGAACCGAAAATTAAAACTACTGACGCAAAAAAGAAAGGTGGGGGCGTGGGCCCCCTCCGGCCCCATAAATCCTTCGCCTATGAATACAAAGATAAAATAGGAGGTGGGTGTGAGGTGAGTTGGTTTTATTGTTATCCATAAACAAAATAGTATAGGCATTTTGATTATTTAACATAAAACTAATAGAAAAATCTAACCATAAAATTAGACTTGACTGGTTATAATTTAAAACCCTACCCCCCGAATTGACACAAAATAAACATTGGGACTCAGAATTTAGTAAAGCTTAAGACTTAACTGTTAATTACTTGTCAAACAGGAAAAAAGAACAAATGCTGATATATGTTCGATTCACGGGGAAGGAGGGCGCGGGCGCAACTTCATCTATAGTTATTATCGTTTGATCATTTATTCTGTATCAGTTATGATTTCATCAGCATATTATCTAAATTCATCGTTGAATGTCATATCTTTCCTCTGGTAATTTCGGACTTCAGCGTTGTTCGATCGCCACGAGGTAATTTATCGGCATCACCATGAAACAGGGTCTTATTGAGTTAAATATTACGTTATATTTTGTTAGATCGATTTCTATAGCTGTTATTACAATTGCAGTGATCGTAGGTACACTTATTGCACTTGTATTCGCGAATTTTGAGATAATTTGTATTAGGTTTCTGTTTTAGATTTCACGTGTTTGTGATTAGAGTTTGTTGTAGTTAAAATTAGTGATTGAAATGATTAGACTGAACTTAATTAGTAGGAAATTGATGAAATAATTATTTCCCAGTTTTCTTGTTACTTTAACCTATTTCACATTTCATTGATTGGTATTCATTTGCTTTCTAAACTATGATAATAGCCATAATTTACTTATTTACTTTTTCATGGAGTTGTATGCAGTGATACCTCTTTTATTTCAAACAGATTCTTTATTAAGTGGGCATTGTGGCTACAAGAAGCAGTAATGATCACATACTTTATTGCTTAGCAATAATTTATCTGATGTAATTGTATTGTTTACATCGTATTGGATTTGTTACCAATTTAGCACGGCCATGTTTCAACTTGATACCATTCTTTCGCAAAAGAATAATGAATCTTGGTCTTACAAAAATGCAACAAGTTTCACTTTTTTGCAATACCGGTAACATTTCACCTAGTTGCAATTGTTGGTAAAACTGAAACTTGGTTGCATTTGTAAGCCATTTTCCCTGTGATCTACATATTTATGTTCCTTTTGGCGAGTAGTTTTAACAGATATTAAATAAAAAGTATACTTTAACTAACCTTTGTATTTAATCTGTTTTTAGACTGTAGGTTCTTTCCCTTCCGGAGTATGAACCATGATGCTGTCAAAAACACCTAAAGCAGGTTCATTATGATAATGGATCACATGGTTAGCTCCTCCAACGTTTTTCCAGTTGTATTATGACCTTTATTAGCTTTGGTTATTCTCTACTACTAGTTTTATTAATATCAGGATTCAGTCATGTTTGCTTTATTGTATTTATTGGATTCACATACTTTATATCAGTTACAACTGGCGGATTGCGAATACATCAGTGGTGGTTCTTACACTTGAGACCAGTGAAGTATACATTGTTGTTAGCTTGTGTTCAAGGACCGACACACAAGTCATTTACATTGATCCAACAACTGGGTCCCTTCAACATGACAGAAAGCTAGGATCTGATGTTTTTCACACCCAAGATGAAGCACTAAACTACATTCCGATGGTTCAAAATCAGTTTCCAAGAGTACAGTTTATGCAAAAGCTATATGGGTTATGTTGTACTTGGGAGCATTGCATTGCTGCTTGTTGCAACAAAGTTAACCGCTAGCATTCCGTATTTGCCAGGTGGAGGGTGTGTATACACCATTAGTGAGAGTAAATGGATCAAAATATTACTTCAAAACCCTCAACCACAAGGGAAAGGAGAAATAAAGAATATTCAAGAATTGACTGACTTGAGATTGATGGAAAACACTACTTTGTGAGACAAGAGATATTACTCGTCCCTTCCTAGTCGTTATTCCTTACACAATCCTGATGATGAATTGTTTGGAATGGATGGTTATCGTTTGCTTTTAGAAGGATTGGCTGGCATCACTGTGTCATTTTGTTGCAGGTATATATTTATTACCTTCATTCCCCAATCATTAGTTGGGTTTTTCTTCTTGAGAGATCAAAATGCCCTCTTAGACAAGACAAACTCATATCTCTTATATAAGTTGTTTCTTGGAACACAATATATATATATATATATATATAATATATAGATATTATATATATATATATAATATATATGTGTGTGTGTGTGTGTGTGTGTGGGTGTGTGTGTTGTGTAACAGTAATAAATAATATCCATTCCTTAATGATATAGCCCTGATTATCAATGGGTTAAATGCATGAAAATGTATCCAACTTTCCACCTATGTATTGTATGTATTCTATTTAATTACATACATCCCTCATCACTAGTTGTTTTTTTTCTTCTTGAGATCAAAAAGGCCCTTTAGAAAAGACAAACTCATATCTATTATATAAGTTGCTATCTTGGAATACAATTATATATGTGTGTGTAATAGTAATAAATTATACATTCCTTAATGACACAACCCTAGATTGTCAATGGGTTAAATGCATGAAAATGTATCCAACTTACCACAACTATTATTGTATGTATTAGACTCCAAAGATATAACCAACTTTTCAAAATTTATCTTTTGATGCAATGTGAGGTGGGATACATTCCTATTCAGAGAATTTTTAAAAGTTGGCTACATTGAAAGTTAAGTAGTATAAAAGTCTAATACTCACAATAGTATTAAGCTGGATACATTTTGATCCTCTTAACCTCGATCAATTTAATGTACATGCAATTAAGAAGTTGATCCTTTCACAAGGGCTAATTGCATAAACAGGTAACCAACTTTGGTCAACTTAATATCTAGGTAACATGGTAATCTCTCATTCTTAAAGGATATAATTTTCAACTTTTTACTATTTGGGTAATTGATAAAATTTTATGCAGATTGGAAAGATCCAAAATGAATAAACTTAAAGTGGTTTGTCATATGCTAGAAGATATTAATGTGGTTTCCAATATAAGAATTATATTGAAGTTCCTTACCTTTATATATTATATATATATATATTTAAATATGTATAATTTTAGGATTGAGAGTCAATGGCCTAGTGAAATACTGAAACCGTTGTTTATATCTACCAAATTGGTGCGGGTTCAAATCCCACAAAAGGGGTAATAGTGGATTTAGCAATAGATTATAAGGCGGTTCAAAAAAAATATTTGAGTGAGGATATGCTATGTTTTCAATTTGTGTATTGAGTAAAGTTTGGTTATCATAATAGAAACAATTTAAATTCCTTACCTTAAATAGAAACTTTGAAAGTTTATTCCTTTTAGGAGTCCGAAACACTATGTTTCCGCAGAATAGAAATTTTAGGAAACCTGGTTACCTTTATAGCAATTAGCCCCTTCTAAAATTTGTTGGTTTTATGCTTGTGTTGTATATCTTGTTACATAGGAATCAAAATTTTCCAGAATCACAACCAACATAGTTGAACCTTCATGTGACCATGAAATATCCAAATAACATCTGAGATCTTATGAATTGCTTGCTCAAGTAATCCATGTAACTTACAGGGATTTGCAGGATATCGAACTTTGGAAGCGTAGGCCAACAAGAAGGAAATGTTGCTCTTATTGCTCGACGTAGTAGTTGCATCCTGGCACTAGGTATATAGCAAGGGGCCTAAATTCCTGTTACAGCACAGGTACATTAACATCTTCAATTTGATACATTTATTTCTTTTGTAGATTTTGTATTATTTGAAACCTTGAGGATGTATTATGTTTGTATACTTCAACGGTCCTATCTTGCATATAATTCTCATAACTAGTTGTGAAATGGTAGGTGAGAGAATGTTAAATTCCTTGTACTAACCTAAAAGCTGAAATATAAACAAAATAAAATCAAATTATATAAAACTAATTTGAGATTGAACTTTACTTTTTGTATTGGAAGGCCTATTTATTAGGCCAGCAACCTTTTAGAGGCCATAAGCATGTTTTGTGGAAAATTGTTGATTTGCTCAAGTGTTCTTTGTATTTGTATATGCTCTATAGATCTAATATTTCTGATGCATTTGTCTTATTTTTGGTTTTTATGCTTTTGACAGGAAATGAAATTGAGTGTGAACAACTTGTATGGGTTCCAAAGAGATCTGGTCAAAATGTGCCTTTCAACATGTACCTATGGGAGACGAGGCACTATTCCTATCTGGTGGGGTGCAGAACTAAAGATGACTGCTGCAGAAGCTACAATTATGTTTCCGATCGTGATCCTTATAAGGAAGCGTTTTGTATTACCAAGATTAAGCAAAAGATATGATACACGGAATTTAGGTGCGGCCGGTGCAAGTCACAATAAAAGTGGTTTAGTTCCTATTGTGTGTGTCAATTTGCTTAGAAATGGAGAAGGTAAATCAGAATCCATTCTAGTTCAACATTTTGAGGAATCATTGAATTATATCCGGTCAACCGGTCAACTTCCTAGTACCCCGAATTCATTTGATACATTATGATTGGCATACAAGTATAAAAATGAAAGGTGAACAACAACCATTGAAGGACTTTGGTACCATTTAAAAGCTCCCACAATATCAATAGGCATTTCTGAAGTGATTATCAACATTCTCGTCAAAATAGAGGATTGTGAAGGTGAAAAAATATAATGATGACATCACCGGTTTTCTTTTGCTTACAAGTACTTCAAAATGGAGTAATCCGTTACAACTGTGTGATTCTCTAGATCGTACAAACGCTGCTAGTTATTTTGGTGCTCTTCAGTTTTCACAGAGCAATGCAGGCGGCTTGGGATATTTCTTGATAATGACTTGGCTTCTGATCACAATACTCGGAAACATTCTTACTCGGATAAGTCTTGGAAGCGTTTTGATATGACATTTGAGGAATTCAAAAGGTCAACTATTTTATCTCCGATATGTGAATTAGCTGACCTTTTCTTAATTGCTGGTGATATCCATGCGACACTGTACACCGGATCTAAAGCAATGCATAGTCATATTCTTAGCATATTAGAGAGGAAGCAGCAAAGGCTAAACAATTCTCTGCGGCACAAAAATATGAAAATAACCCTGCAGAGAAGATATAACAATGCAGTTGTAGATAGCTATCGTCAGAAGCAGTTAGAAATCTCCTTGGACTAAGGCTTTTCAAGCATCTCCCATCAGTATCAATTCAGCCTTTGCATGTATGTAACGTTAGGGGTTAATGTTTATTTTTGTGTTTCACTTACTTCTCATATATATTTTCAGTTGACAGTTTTGAACATGCCAAATGAACAGACTTCTTGAAGTACAAACTGCCTACTGTTTTGAGGTTTCATTTATTAGTACTTGACACTCTCTTCTTTTCTTGGTAGGTGCTTACTAGACGTTTAGCTTCCTTCTTAAGCCGATTGCCAGCATTGACCAGAACTCTGATGATGGAGATAGTCTTCTTAGTTTTTAATCAAAAGACATTATATGGGTAATCATGTGTTTTTCTCTAAAAGTGATTACCTAGCCCATCATGCTTCTTTCATATATTCAGATAAAGAGTTGCTCTGATATTTTATTTAAAACTCTCCCATATATATCTCCAAAGGTGGGCCTTTGCTGGGATGGAGACGGTATTAATTTCTCAAGAAGTTAGAAATTTGAATATCTAATATAATGTGGATTAATTGTTGTACAGATATCCCACAGGCAGCGGACATAATACAACTTTTTATCTATCTTGGAGAGCCTTGTCATGTTTGTCAACTTCTTCTCACAATTTCACATGGTGCAGATGATTCAACATATCCATCAACAGTTGACGGAGAACAGGACGTGATCTTGATGCACTTAAACTTGTTTTGGAGGTTTGATTACACACTAAGCATGTTGAATTTGAAATCAATGGTATTATAGTCATTTAGCAAGAATTAATGTAAGTTATACATTTGTTTACAGGGGGCATCCATTCCTCGGTGTCCTAATGTACCAAGGTAGTGATACCCATACCAGGGGTTGTTAGTGATGAGGAGATGGGTTTAAAAACTAGGGCAAACCTACCACCCCCCTACCAACCTTTCATTTCTATATGATTTTGAAGGAGTAGAGGGTGAAATAGACTTTCTTACTCGTGGGGTTTACTCACATTTTATCCAGCTGAGTCACCAGTTCCCCTGTCACTCTGGGTGAGGTACATTGAACAATAATATATTTTTTTACACTTTCTATTGTTTTCTTGTATTTAATAACTTCGTTTAATTGGCATATTTTTCTTAGTGTAAGTATCATGTTCTTAGAGGACTAATTATTTTGTATATCTTGCTTGCCATAGCCACATACATCTTAGTGTAACTATTTAGGCATGATATTAAGTTTGCTCACAAAATGTACCCTATTCTTCATGTAGAAAGTAAATGATTTCTTGACATGCTAGATCTTCTTGGACTTGTATTCATATAAAAGATTATTATTTGTTTAATAGATTTTTATAAGATGAAGTACAAGATACACTTTCATTAAATTTACTGGTAAATCCGGTTGCTCGTTATGATCTCATGTGTTTCCGATTGCGAAAACTGTTTTCTGACTTTTTTTTTATCAGATCTTTCACTAACTATATTCTGCTGCCTGTTCTTTCACAGGTAGAGGTACTTGGAATGACTCTTCCATGGAGGGACATCCTTGCTTCTGAAGGTCCTGGGCTAAAATTATGGGAACATGCCACTGATATTAAAGATAACACCAATTCTTTGCCATCTACCACTGGCAGCAATCCCAATGTTTTTAGTTTAACAAATAATGTGTTGCCACCTGTGAAATGTGATACATCCAGAAACATTCAGGTAGACCTTTTGTCAGTGAAGACATTATTTCAACATCCGATTCACACCAATGACAGAAATTAGTTTGCATGATCCATGTCTCGACATGTGTCTTGATCACAAGGAAGAGAATGACTCTCAAAGAATTTCAGTGCAAGATAAAACACCATCAAAAACGGGTGCTCAGCACTATATAAGTTGCTTTGAAGCTTTGACCGCCGTGGTATGCTTTTTTCTTATATATCTAGTGTTGTTTTAGTGTTGTTACTGTAGTTGGTAGTAATTTAAATTTTTTTTCCACATAAACTAGAATAGCATGCTTGCCATAATTATTGTTGGTTTATTTTAAGACAAACCATGTTGTTGTTTTTGTTTATTTGCTTAGGAAACTTACTTTTTCACTGTATGGTATTTGCCAAGCTCTCAAATAAAAAAAAACCCAAGAATTTGAAATAACCTTTTTTACCAATTAGACCCCCTTTCTTTCACCATTAGTATGTCGACCCAATTGTTTTTATAGTAATTCAGTTCATATAGCAACACACAGAAGCTATCATATTGCATTTAATTGTGTTACATTAGCTATAGAGCTTTGTTTAGGTTAGAGGTGTTCATTTCAACACATTTAGTTATGATAGCTTTGATGTGGTTATGTGATCACTAACACGGTCAAATGGATAAAATTAAAAAGTAAAGCTAATAAAAAACATGTTAAATGGGTCGCACATGTGAAAAGAGGTGAAAGTTGCCCAGAGAATATTTGTAATGCATACAATCTCATAAATTGGTTTAATAAAATAATTAGATTATTATTTTAATTATTTAGTTCTTTTGTGATCATTTTCGAAACATCAGTTATATATTAGAAGATGAATAACAAAGCATTTGGTAATTCCAACCTGACCCGGGCTATTTCAATCCGTACTAAAAGTTCATCCATTTTGCCCGTTACCGAACTCACCTGTTGTACCACGTCTAGTCGAGGTGGAAACCCTGTTGTCAATAATGTTTTGTAGATCATTCATCATTGCATGCACAGTGGGGCATTTTATACATCTGCAATATCTTACAGATGCAAAAATAACTATAAAGTTTTCAGGATAACAAATTAGGGTTTGTAGAATCAATGAAACTTGAAATCGAACGTCTTCGCCTCAATCTGTCACTGCAGAAAGGGATAAAGCTTTATCATCTATTGGCATTGATCCAGCTATGATAAATCCCAACACATTAATAGAAGAATCTATATAAATTTATTATGCAAAACAGCTAATGCCCTTGCCATTCGTGGTCAACTTCTCTAGAAGACAAAACTACTGGTTGTATTGGTCTTGATCCTCTTCATGACAACTGATATAGATTTCTGGAATATTAATAGAATCGGTGAGGGTTGTTGCGGTGATTCATGTCAAGTTCATGCAGAACATTTGACTTTGACTTTGACTTTGACCTCGACTTCTTCTTCAGACTCTACTTTTTGTGCTCTGCATGTAAACGTAGGGTTGCAGGATTTGTTGTGCGGGTAAAGGTGCTATTCTTCTTTCGAAACAACATCGGTGATCAAGCTACAATGACATGGATGGGTTATCTGTAAATTGTGTTGTCAAGATAGTGTTCTTGATGCGTTGACTTTGGATTATATTAGAGTTCTAATTAGTCACTAAGAAATAATCAAGCTAAAGCTGCTACATTTAAAGCTTTTGTTCAAGTGGTAGGGATGAATTATATATCTGGTAAAAAGGAGTCATTTAATAAGTTTGAAGGTGGCAAGAACCTTGAATTGTTACACAATGAAGAGGAATCATTAGCTGAGTACCCGTTTGGAAGCTATTTGCACTCGGTATTATCTTTCCTTTGATTTTCTTACATACTAAATAACATTAATACTAATAGTTCATCTTTTGATATGAATTATTTGCTAATTGCAGTTGATTGTTTGAATTTTGAACTATTATTATCAATTGTATACACACTTTTCTAGAATCACGACTTCTTAGCATAGAGTTTCTTATTACAAGTTAGTTGATGTTATTCATCTATTAAACTCCTTTTCAGTGCCAAAACACGCTATAGAACCATGTAAGCGCATTTTATTAGCTCAAACTAGAGGTGGCAAAATGGACGTGTTGGGTACGGTCAAGATGTGTTCATGTCAAAGTGGTTGATTTTTTTTTGTGCTAGCCAAAATGGGTTGGGTTGAACACCAACAAACACTTTTTATCTATTTTTTAAAGTTTTTTAAACAATTAAGTATTAGCTTGTTAGATATGAATGCAATAATTATATTATTGGTATACTAATACAACCTTTCTAATAAAAGAGGTTTCAAGGTTTATGCATTTGTACACACTTGAAATGACTTTCAACAGTTTGACACATTTCCTTTTTAGCTGTATTTTAATTAACCCATTTGACCCGTTAGAGGTACAATGTATCCCAAATCAACCCATTTGTAGGTAAACTGGTTGAAATTGCCGCCTTTGTCTCAACTATATAATAGAGGTAGTATACCACTCTTCTTGGGTGTTTCTTCTATAACTGTGTGTGACTACGCATGGATGGCTTACCAACTAATTCAACTAAAGTGAACCAGAATCTGTTTTATTCACTTTTCATTATAACTAAATGTGCAACTAGAAAATCGTGCAAAAATATGTGAGATGAATTTTGAATTGTTTTTATTATATATTTTTTTGCTAGATTGAATCAGCTTCAGGTTCAGCACCGCCTTTGTCATTGCTTGCGCCATTGGATAGTGGGTTACAACAGTCATATTGGAGAGCTCCCGCTAGCACCTCTTGTGCTGAGCTTGTTATTGTTCTTGGCAGTCTTTCTGATGTCTCTGGGGTTGTTCTTCTTGTTAGTCCATGTGGCTATTCTATGTCTGATGCCCCTACCGTAAGTACGAAATGGGTCAAAACCCAGCGGGTGACCCACAATAACTTATTTTTTTCTTTTTAAGTTTTTTCGGTAAATGCTTTCTTGAATAAGTTCAAATATTTTTCTTTGTATCACCTTTTTGTGCTTTTAGTGCAATAAGTTTCTTTAGCACTAATAAAAGCTTTTCTCTAAGACACTGTGTGTCCTATAAATCTAAATGAATATTGTTTCACATTGCATGTAAATTTATTTAATTTATCATGTTATTCAGGTGCAAATATGGACAAGCAATAACATACACAAGGAAGAAAGATCATGTGTTGGAAAATGGGATGTTAGATCACTTATCACATCTGCCCCGGAGCTTTGTGGGCCAGAAGAATCTGGAAAGGAGGGTCAAATTCCTCGCCACATCAGATTTGACTTTCGAAATCCCGTCCGATGTCGCTTGATTTGGGTAAAACTAAGTATTCAGAAAGTTGTTTCAAGTTCTGTTAACTTCGGGAAAGATTTCAATCTTTTATCCTTTGATGAAGACCCACCCTCTGGGCCTGGTAGGCGGGCCTCTATAGCAGGAACATCTGAAAGTGACCCATGTATTCATGCAAAAAGAATTGTTGTTGTTGGATGCCCCGTGAAAGCAGATATTGGACGAAGTTTTGAGCATGCTAGTAGCATAAAAAATTGGTTGGAAAAAGCTCCATTATTGAACAGATACAAGTATGGTAATGAGAAACCTTTTCTTATAAAAATATCAAGTAGGGTGGAAGATGAGCAGGTTGAGTAGCATGTCAAAATGGGTCGAGTCAAATGGGCCATCTAAGTTATCTGCAAACACTTTTTTTCTCATCTTGAGTTTAAGAAATATTAATTTGTTTATATGATTATAAAAACTAGAATATTACAATAAAAATTAATTTTCTCAAATAAAACAATTCAAGGGGTTTTATCAATGGCTAATTGCATTAAGGTACCGACTCTCTTTTCTGTTTTAGGTAATCAACTTATTTATGCCCAAAATACCCATAAAGTTTCCAAAAAATAATGATTGGGATAATTATCTAAGATAATCAGTTTCTTAAGCAGCTCATTAGAAGACGTTAACACACTCAAAAGAAAATGTCAACATGATCAAAAGTGACTTGACATGCCAGCTGCCATGCCATATTTGACCTGTTAGCAGTCAGATAACCTTAATAAAAAAATTCATGGTTAACTCGAATCATTAAATTTGGAACTTTGATGGTTTTTAAGTTTGAACCAAAGTAGTTTACATTTGTATCGGTTACATTTTTATGCATTTAACTCTTGAACTTGACGCGTTCAACCTTTTCCATCTTAGCTAAGTTTACCATTTGGCCTGTTATAGGCAAAATATAACCTGACCCGTTTATCTTACATGTTTCAGGTTCCAGTTGACTCTGAGAAGTTAATTGACAATGATCTGGTCTTGGAACAAAATATTTCTCCATCTTCACCCCTTTCAGCAGGGTTTCGGCTTGATGGTTTTAGTGCTATAAAACCTCAACTAACACATTCACCTTATTCTAATGTAAATTCGTTGGACACATCCTCTATTGTTTTTGAGCATAGATTCATATTTCCAGCTGTACTATATATTCAAGTATCTGCATTACAGGTACTTTCAAGTTCCCACACCAAATATGTCTTGTATACTTATTATAGAATTAGGTTATATCCTTGGGGTGCATTTGGTTTGTAGAATTCAATGGAATTAGAATTTGAATTAATTGGAATTGGAATACTCAAATTCCTTTGTGAAGGAATTTAACTAATTCCTTTATCACTGTTTTGTCACCCAAACTGATCACAAATTCCAATTCCTTTAATGGATACTAGTTCCTTCAAATTCAAGTTCCTTTTACAAATTTAAATTCCACATCCAATTCCTTCAAAATAAAAAAATAAATCATAAACAAACACGCCCTTAGTTATCTATAATGTATACATGGTTTTTAATCTAAGTCAACCTTTGACTTTGAACAATTGGTGAACTGCAATAGTTTGAGATATTACTGAACAAATCTAGGAGTCTGGAGATTCTATGAATATTAATTGTTATGATGTCTGCTCACAGGGGTCGCCAGAGCGGATGGGGTTGTTTCAGAATACCGATTCCAGGTGAAGGGCGGTACTGCCATGTACTTTGATTTTCCTAAAGTAATGAGCACAGGAAAATGTATTTTAGGCTGCTCGGAGATGTTACTGGATTCGCAGATGATCCAGAAGACGGTGGTGACACTGGGCGGTCGTTGGCAGCAGGGCTGTGTTTGTTAAACAGGATCAAGTTATACTATTATGCCCAACCGTCTGACCTTGGGAGATGGGCTAGCCTTTCTGGTATATGATTTTAATTTGTTTATAGTGATTTTATATTTATTTGTTGTAGTTTTTGGTTCAAAATAATCAATGTCATTTTATTTCAGGGGTCTTTGCAGATTTTTACAAATTGTGATTTATTTATTAAGGTCCAAATAATCTGGTTTTTGAAAAGCTTGTACATAGAAAACTGAGTTTTGATTGTAAATATGAAATTACCTGATCATTTTTTACCACTGACTAGATTGTGAAATAACCCTGTGGATATATAATATAAACAATGCAGTTGTATTATAGATTAAGATGGCTATATCTTCAAAAAGCATGTAACACTTTCCTTCGACTATGGCCTTGGCTTTAAAAAACGAGAAGCGCACAAAAACAAAAAGGTCTAAAACTGAAGTGCAAAGCGCAAAAGCGGTGAGTTTTTCGTATGCGAAGCGCAAAGTAATAATAAAACATTTTTTAATTAGTTTCGTATAATATTTACTATAATATTAATCTTTCTTTATGATAAAAAATTAGATAATTAAAAGACGTATATTAAGTTCTTAACTAAACTAACCTCTATTTACAACATAAAAACTATATGCACAAATTAATAAAACACAACTCATAATGAAACAAGGAAAAGAAAAACAAATAAACATGTAACAAAGTTTTAGGTTAAAATTGATGTAAAAAAAACGAAGTGCTGAGGGTGAAATGTGTAACTTAATATAATAGTATAAACTAAAATAAAATTGTAATCCTAAAAGATTAAGCGGCTGCCATTTTCATCTTTTCATCTTTATTCTACACTTGAGCTGCTCCATCCATTGTTGAACTCAGTCCCCATGTTTTTCTCCATCTCCATCATCGCGGTTCTTCATCTTCGACACTGGTTAGCTTCGATTTCTTCACTTTCATCTCCATTTTTTAGTACAACTTTGATTTCATGCTTCTGTACATCAATCACACCCTTTGCGCCTTGCTACTAGGGACACCGCGTCGTCTCTCTCTTCCTTCAGGGTGTCGTAGTGCTGGTGTCGACGCCACACCTCCTTCATGGCGGAGTCTCCCGTCAGCGGCCCCGAGTGATATAGGGGCGGGTCGGCGAACACATGATGAGACGTGCTAGAGTAGCGTGTCGACTCAGCGTAGGGGTCGGTATAGTACATCGATAGACCCAAATAGAAACTATGACGCGCTACCACGTCACGCCCATAGGGCCCAATCAGGTAAAGTGAAGCCGACAGAGGTGGTGGTGGCAACGATGGTACGACCGGTTGTGGCGGTGCCCCAGTCAATCCCGTAACTAAGTTACCCCATTCCTGCTGGAATGTGGGGACGGGTCGGACGGACATTCTTGCGGTTTGCCTCGCACAAGGTGCCACGTCCTCATCCCTGTCAGGTCGTAAGGAACTGACCCGGACGTTCTCTGATGATCCAGACGTGTCTTCCGAAGGCTCGGACTCCTCCATTTCCCAATCTTGGTTAGGATCGGGCGTCATGTACTCGTAGGGGGCCTTCGGGTACCAACTAGGGTCCTTGTACTCCGGCCCAAGAGGGGCATACTCCCAATCTCGAGACCGGAGGCGTCTCGAGGGTCCCGCACCCACATCAGGTACAAACGTGGGTGTTTGGACGGTGGTCTGGAAGTATGCGGAGGTGGTATATCAGGTGAGTCACTTATATAAATGGTCTTTCCTTTGTTCTGGTTTCCTACCATCTAATGAACAAACAGAAAATTGCAACATGAAAAATTATAAATATAATCAAAATAAAAAATTAAAACTAAAAATTATGCAAAATATAAAGAATGTAAGCAAATGATGGAACTTTTCCTCGGGTCATAGCCGAATGGGGGGGGGGGAGGGGGTGTTCTATTTCTTAGTTTCTCTTAGGTCCCTACTATGTGGTTAAAGCCTAGGTATCTTATGATAAGAACCTAATTCGTTGAAATCATTGGCTCTGATACCAATTTGTCACACCCCCACCCCGTTGACTGTGACTGGCTGTGACCGACTGATATCAATACAATACAGCGAAATAATAAACATTACTTAAATGATTCAAGTTCAATGATCTGTTGCCTACGTGGCATCCATACCAAAATAAATACTAGTTAAATATTGTCTAAACCCAAATACATAAATTTAATAAATTGTCTCCCATTGTTAGCAATTAATAGGGTGGTGGCTAACTTCATGAATTCGACTAGGTCAACTCCTATCTATGATCACCTGTTTAAATTATTCTTCTTCTGAAATACACACCCAAAATACTCAACATAATGATGGTGGGCTTATAAGTTTAAGACACATGACATAGCATAAATAAAAATAAGTTATAATAATATTGATGCACTAAAGAATGTATCACAATCAAATCGGTACCCCAGTGACCCTCCCGAGTGCTAGAACATCCCCTAACCCATACCCCTTATTGTTATGGGCTTAAGTGTGCCCTGATAAGCACGGTTAATCTACACTACTGAATTTCAATAGGGGGTTTCCCTGTCATAAGAGCCCATTATATGCGAGGGATTCCCCAACTAGTACTATCCACAAATCACGCGGCTTTCCATGGAGTTAATGATTGTGCTAACGTTCAGGGACAAGAGAAGTAACTATTTCACCATAAAATGATTTTCAAGAGTGTGTATTCCACCCCAGAATGAATTAAGTAAAAAGGGGTTTATGAGACTCACCTTAACTTGTTCTTGAAGTGTTCGGGATCTAGGGTGCTACCGACCGTCAAGGTTCCTAGGTTCATTTCATAAGTATTAGCTTTATTTCAATCAGTTATCTAAGTCCAACCCTTTAGTTTAGATTTATCTTATGCGATGTGTAATTTGGTTTAAATCTTGAAGTTTTGAGGTCTTAACGTGGTCTTAGATTAAGTTTGGATTATTATGTCATGAATTCAGATTATAATAGTGCTTATAAGCATGATTTGGTTCCAAAATAATAAGATTTCACTAGTTGGCAAGTTTGGTCCCCCATCTTTGCTAAATTGACATTTTTAACCCTAATGTTTGAAATTTTGCACTTTAATTATTTGTGATGCTTTTTGTTATTCTAAGTAAGTCTATGGAATATATTGATATTTTTTTATTTAACCATTTTTAATAGTTTTAAGTTACATTTTTGAATTGTCGTTTATGTCGGTTATAATAGAAATATCCTGCTTAAAGTTGTTATATGGTCAAAATAGTGTTTGAATTTCTATGATAACTTATTTTGAGCGCCACTTAGTCTCTGGAATAGTAAGGTTATGGTTATAGGGTTGGTGCGTTGGTTATTATATATTTAAACGTGTATCGGGTCGCGTACCGGTGCATCGTGTAATGTATTTTTAAGTTCATTGGTTTCATTAAATTTTTAATTGCTCTTTAAGTTTGTGGGTCATAATATACTAAAAAATATAAAATTTCTTAGTTTAAATATTTTCATATATTTTTATTATTTTTCTTTCTAGTGAGTCGTTAACTAACTTATATTAACGGTTTTTTTGTATAAATTTCTAGAAAATTCCATAAATGCTAATATTTGGTTTTTAACTTATTCTTATAATTATTAGGCCATTAAATACTAGAGTTCATGTCTTAAGTTGCTTTTATCGGTTTTAGTATTTTTAACGCTGGGGTTCGGTTTTTAAACAGGTTTGGGTTGACTTTGGCCATACTTTGGTCATATAATACTTTAATTTACTTTGAATTATTTTTAGGTTCTGGATTTTTCATGAATTTGGCTTAAGAACTCGTTTTTATGAATGTATATCCTTTATAGCAAGAATAAAATTTATATTTTTGTTTGCTAAGCAAATAAACTCTATAAATTTGAAATTTAATTTCTAAGAATTTATTATTATTATTATTATAGGTTGTTGGACTTTTATACATTTGGATTTTATACATATTTGGTAATTTGGTATATTTATTGGTTAGTTCCGTTAACTCTTGGTTAAGTCTTTGTTTTGGATTACTAAGTATTTTAGTCTGATTTTTCCATTCTCATTTTTTTATAACATAAATAACTTCCAAATAACCCATAGTTTCAGTAACTTAGGTCCCCAATATATTTCTTTTATTTTTCTCAAAATCACATATTTTTAAGTTTTTGTATTATTTATAAAGTGTGAAATGCGTAAGCTTAAATCATGAAACTTTATTTTTAATTTAAGAAATTCTCTGTTAACTTCCAGAAATATTTGATTATAGATTTTGGTTTTAGATAATATACTTCTATATTTTGTGAAAACCAGGTTTTCGAGGTGCTATATTTACCAAAACCGTGCTTGTGATCAAAGAGGGTTTTGAAAAAGCTTATGTATCTTTTATTTATTGAAAAATGAGTTTTTTTGGGTTTAACAAGGAGTTGGGGTGTCATGGGGTTGGTTGTTCACTAACGGGACTTAACGCGATATTTCGCGCGTTTTCGGGTAGTAACGTGTTACCTTGTCGTGAGAGGAGGGTGAGATGAGTGTTTGGGCTGCTAAATAAACTTGAAATGATGGAAGAAGGCTGCCCAAAATATTGAATTAGTTCAGTTTATAAGATGAGTGAAATGAAGATGTAAGCTTGATGAGTGTAGGTGTGTGTAGGTGTGATTACCTTAACTTGTGGAAGATGTTGTTGCTTGTGTTTGGGTCAATATTGAAGGGATTACAGGTGTTGGAACTTGTGTGTCTTCAAGGTTCTTGAATGCTTAGAATGACAAGATATTGTGTCAAGGTGAGGGTGGTACGGAGTTAGAGAGTTTGAGAGAGAGTGTTGTGGTAGTGAAGATGGAAGTGAGAGTGGTGTGGTTGTGATTATTTAGCTGAGAGAGAGAGAGAGAGGAGAGAGGGAGATTAGGAAGATCAATCCTTGGTTCTTGCAAGATTTTCTAAGATTTAGGGTGATTTTGGTCACCCATGTAGGTTACTAGGCCATGGTAGCCTTGTGTGGATTGGGGATTGTGGTTATGATTTAACTAGCCTATTTTATAAATATTTATGTGGTTTTTATAAAAGTAAATCAAGTGTGTGTAGGTTAATGTGTGTGTGCCGTATAGTGTGTGTGTGTGTGTATATATATATATATACGTGTGTGTGTGTCGAGTGTGTGTGTGTGCATGTATTCATACGTATGCATGTATATGCATATATATATTTGAAATGTTTGATCATGTGCGGTGTGTGTTTACATGTGTATGTAAGTAATGTGTATGGGTGGTGCAATTTTATTTATTTATAAAAAGTTGGTGTTATGTATTATTTCATAAATCATGTGTACTAGTTATATATATGCATTCAGGTGTACATACATGTATATATATATATAGTGTATGTGTGTGTTGAGATGTATATATGTGTGGTATGTAGGCATCCGTGAGTATGTATGCATGTGTGTAAAATATATATGTGTGGTATGTATGCATTCCGTAATTCACGTATTGGGTTCAACATTTCCTTCAGATAATTGTTCTGCATATGGTTTCGTTTAATTTGTTTACTTATCGTGCCAAATATGGTTGCTAAGTAACAAGGTCGAGTTATAATGGCTTATTGTTTAAAAGTATAATTGGCAAATAACTCTACTAAGGCATCAGGCCAATGGCCCATTATTATCGGTAGATCACAAACAATATCATAATATGGCCCAATGGCCCATTAAAGTTTTATGGGTCAAGCCCGTTTAGCATTGTGGCCGAACGGCCAATTTAGAGAGTGTTGGGCCCAAGCCCATTAAGGTGTGTGTGTATATAGGGTTCGGAGTCCAGTCATGTTGTGATCATTGTGTGGCCCGTTAAGGTTTCAAAAAAAAAAATTGGGACCGAAATCAGGGTTGTCACAGAGCGCTTTTTGAAACCAAGACTATGGCTTCTGAACATTATCATCGGTATAAATTCTGTCTTGTATTTGGTCTATTGAATTCAATTCATTCTTAGTCTTTTTGGTTCTTGGAATTCGATAGAATTGGAATATAAATTAAATGGATTATCTATATGCTAAGAAGGTTCATGTTCTTCATATCCAAATGGATTATCCAAATGGATTATCTAAATTCCGTCGAGATTGATATTCATTTTGTCTGAAAAAAAGTCTAGCTAAGAGAAGTTCATGTTGTTCATATCCAATTGATTATCTATATGCTAACATTTTCACCAAGAATCTACGCTTCACAATTCTTTTATAGCCAATGTAAAATGTAGTAGAGTAATTTTAAAGATTTGATATTAATTAATTAGACAAAGAACTTATGGTCATCAATTTAAAGATTTAGCATTAATCATTAGGTGGTGATATTATATTACTATGTTAGTAACCTGTGTATTACACGAATCAAATAGATTATGTTAAATAGTTTTAATGAAAATTTCTTAATTATAAAACGATATTTTAAGTTCAGATATGATTGAAATTACGTATGATTTTATTTCAATGATATTATTATTTTAACCATTTGTTTTTTTGGAAGTTAAATATTTTGCTCCAAACAAACCATTTTAAAACATATAATTTTAAAAAATTTCTTTATCATAACTTTGAATTTTAGGTATTTTCTTTATAAAAATTTTATTTTTTAATAACATTGTTTTTAGAATATTTCGTATCTTTAAACACAAGCTTGAATTTTTAGAAAAATTTCTTATGTTATAAAAAAAGTCGTATCTCTAAAATAATATTTTATAAAAGACCTTTCTGAATTTATTTTAAAATCTATTTTTAATCTTAAAAATTTAATAATATCATTAGTAGTTAATATAATTATTTATAGAAAAAGGACTAGAATTAAGAGGTCTATAATTATGCCAGGTGTTCATCCTAAACTTCTTTTTATATAATAGGTAGATTATTATAACGTTTAATGACCTAATTTTAAATCTATAGAATACACTTTTTTTATACTTTTCTTCGAACCTCGCATCAATTTACTACTTCTTAATATCAAGTGTTTCAAAGTTTGACATTTATGACCTAATCTTTTATCTATAAAATACACCCTCTTTATACTTTTCTTTTAACCTCTCATTAATTTTCTACTTTTTTAATATCTAGGGTTTTTGCCAATAAGCCTTAGATCTGGTTTAGGAGAAGACATCCCATGGCTTTTCAAATGAAATCATGGATTCGAGTCTCACTTGATGCAATATCCTGCAAGTGAGCTAACGATTTTACCATTACGTCTATAGGTGGTGGGGTTCCCTTGAAATGGTGGGCATACGTTCACGGCCATGGATGACCTTTCGCCAGTGAGTTTAACCAGGTGACAGGGCTAAAGTATTTGTTGGTTGTTTAAAAAAAATATCTACCTGTCCATAATTTGACATTTAATGACCCATCTTTTATCTATAAAATACATCCTTGTTATATTTTTTTTGTCTAACTTCTCATCATTTTTTATTTCTAATATCTAGTACTCCAAACTTTGAAAATCAATTCATTATTTAAATTATTTTATTCATTTTAGTGTTCAAATACAAAATTATGGCATTTATTCAATATAATAATTTTATAATTTATAAAATAAATTTCACAAATTATAAGGTTTCATAAATAGTTATGATATTTTAATCATATATTAAAACAAATAATTCAATTTCAAAGTTTTGCAAGGAATTATAAACTTTATAAGGTTTATTAAGTTCTATAAAATAATAATTTGATTAGTTAATAAAATAAGTTTTATAAGGTTATTAATATTAAAATAATTTTAAATATTCAACTAAAATAACCAACCAAATTGCATAGTCTTTTGTAAGATTTATGTAGTTTATAATGTTTTATAAATTAATTGGTAATTATTAAACATTAGGCTTTTATTAAGTTTTGAGTATGAAATGTAATTTCTAGAACTCCATTTAAAAGATCCACACATAAAATGATAACTGCAGGACCGGTAAGATTACTTAAGTTTGCAATTAGCTTCACAAGATGAGTGATCTTAGATCACTTAACCACTCAATAGGGAACTTGTAACTTTACTGATGATACAAAGCAACACAAGTAATATTAAAAGACAGAACTATAAGAACAAGAACAAAGTCACAAGAACACAAGATTAAGTTTTCAAGGAAGTTGTTATATTGATTCTCTAGTTCTATTACAAGTGTTTGCAATATGTCTAATTACAAGAACCAGAGACTATTTATACTACAACCTATAACCGTCAATATACAAAAAGACAGTTGGAATTTTGACTAATCTAGACAACAAGATCAATATACAGTCAAAAGGCAGATTGTCTTTTGACTAGTGACTATGACATGTCATAGCTCACTGACTTAATCTAATATAGACACTACAAGAACAAAAGTGGGAAGTTACGTCAAAAACTTTTTCTACTGTTTGATAAAGTATGAAAGTTTCACCAACTAATGTTAGCTGGTGAGTCTTCAGAGCAGCAGCGGAAAGTACATCAGCTTTATCAAAAAGTAACTCAGAGAAAGCATCTTTACTCAGAGAAAGCATCTTTTCTCTGTCTTCGAAGAAATCTGTCTTCACAGCAAGTGGCTTCGGAAGACTTTGTCTTTTGAAGCTTCGGAAGACTTCATCTTTGGCTTCGCAAGAAATGAGTCTTTGGCTTCGAAGATTTCACACTTGTAATACTTTTCTGATAAGTGTGAAACTTCCGAAGTAACTTCTTCTAAATTGTTGGCTTCGAAAGATTTTACACTTAGACTTATTTGTGAGTGTAAAACTTCCGAAGCTAGTTCATCTTTGTTCCTTAGTGCATGCAGGAAGACTTGGTTGTTCTGGCATCCTTTGGTTGCATCAGCCTTTAATCTTCATATGTTCCTTACAAACTCCCCCTAGGCTGATGCTACCAAAACAAAGAAGTTCTTTAGATTTTGATAGTCCATATCAGGATCTTCAGCAGACCTCTCTTCATCATTAGATCTGGATCCTTCAGGCTTACATAGAACCTTCTCATGTCATAGAGATCATGTAGAGGAAGTTCAAGCATGTCATTTGTGAAGTAGACATGCTGTTCCCCCTGATCTCTTGTGACATACCATCTGGCTGGATCTTCAGCATAAGTCCAAGATAGAATTTGTCTTCCAATAGCAAGAGGCTCTACTATGATTGGTGTTTGTTGAGAGACCTCTTCATGCACTTCCTCAGGACTCTGACTCATCCTGAGGTAGGAGGTGATGTCTTTCTTCTATTTTTCTTTGAAGTAGATCTTCTTATGGCCATCCTTTTTCCTCCCCCTGATTTCTTCAACTGAGAGGACTGGTCTTGAGTACCAGTTGGTTCTATTGTGTCTCTCTCAGTTGGTTCTCCTCTCTCATAGGTTCTGAAGGAGAGAGAGGAAGCCCTGCTATGGATCAGAAGATGAAGTTGGCTCAGATACAGCTCCAAGTTCAAGTTGTGTTGTCTCAGTAGGTTCACCTTCACCTCACTTTAGGTTGAGCTGGACTTGGTGGAGAATGCAAGTCCACCAGCTCTCCCTTCTTTATCTTCTGCTTGATCACCCTAATTTGCTCATCCATTATGGGTAGAGACATAGGACTAAGCCCCTTTCGAAGAACCATACAGCTTCAAGAAGCTCATCATCCTTTGTCTGTCAGCAGACTTCTTTTGGCTTTTATGGATGATGGCTCTTGACTTTACAGCTTCTTCCCTTAATCTCTTCTTTGCATCTTGCCTTTCTCTTTTGCTTGTTCTTCCAGTTGCTTGTTGTATTCAAACTCTATGTACTCATATGATAAGGGAAGAAGTGCAGGTGCCTGATAGAGACCTGTGGCACTCAGGTAGTTGATCATCTTTAGTCTTTCTTCTTCATTAACTACCTGAGGTTGTTCAGTGGCCACAGTCTCTGGCTTAGGACTTTCTTAAACTGGGGAGAGGACAGGAGCATCTTTGTAGAGTCTTTTCAGCCTCCTTTGTTCTTTGACTTTGAGGAGCATTTCTGCATCCTCTGCTGCCTCCCTCCTCTCTTTGACAACTCAGTGTCAACCAGTTCATTCAGCTCCTCTAAGGGGAGAGAGATGAGTTCATCAAACATTTTAGTTTCTGATTCCCAGGTAGTTTAACCTGGCTGCCCTTAACTCATCTTCTTGAGTGTTTGGCCTGGGGCAGCCCGGATGCAGCTTCCATGAACCCTGGGGAACCACTTGAACTCTCTCCCCTCAACTTCCTTTTCCTCTCTCTCTTCTCCTCCTCCTCTCCTCAGGTGTTAACTTCCTTTTTCCTTTGTCAACCATAGGCCTTGGTGACTCAGGGAGGAAGAGCTTTGGCTTTTATTGCTTGATTCGCTGTCAAACTCTGGCTAGAGAGAGGTTGTGAAGCACCATCACGGCTGTGCCCTCACTGAGGGTAAAGGGTGCAAGGGAGATCTCTGTCTCAAGGTTCACAGCTCAACCTCTGGGCCCAGTCAAGGATTTTCCCTTGAAGTTAATCTTAGGGTCCACCTCAACTTCCAGTTGACAAAGGCCTCACCTGCTAGCCTCTGTCTATATAATCTTGATTTCCATTTTAATTCTTCTCGCACCCTGTCTTGTATCCGGTCAGCCAATCTGCGCTTGTCTGTTGTTGCTAGGGTTTACAAGTGCAGATCCACCAGATTTATACTCTCATAGAAACTCAGGTGTGAAATGTTGAAAATTTCTAGTTACCTTGACTCTAGAGATTACAAGAGCTCTCCTGTTGCTGTCATACCTGTCACACCCCAACCTTAACGGCGGAAACGTCGGGATGTGAGGGTTAAGATTGTTCACAGCCACATAACACTACCATAAATTGTAAATATAAAAATTCATAAGTTGAAATAAACATTACAACCAAATGTCTCAACAAACAAAAATAAACAAAGTTCAACTTTCAAGTCTCAAGTTATTTTATTTATTTTTCCTAGGTCCAAATCCTAGGTGTAAGCATGCTTCAAAAGATAATCATCAACCTTGTGCATTTCCTGAAACATGTTAAAATAAAAGGGTCAACTTTAAAAGTTGGTGAGTTTCCATGGGTTAAGCATAATATATATATATATATATATATATATATATATATATATAATATATATATATATATATATATATATATATATAATATATATAATAAGTTTACAAGTAGCAATTCATGTCAATGGTTACGAATAAAGCAAGTTTATAGATAACATATCGCTACAATCAAACCTTGACCAAGAATATCATTTACAAGTTTAACGATTAGCTAAGTGTACTTGGTTCCCATGATGAACAAGCATACGTCATCAGGAGCCGGCAATAACCTCGGCTTTAGCACCAAATAGGCTTGTCAGGCCCATAGATCTATGACGTCGCCAGGCTAGCAATAGTTAATGATTGTCAACATATAATGTTCATCATATAAGGCTCACAATATTACAAATAACCATGACAAAGTTTATAAATGAATTGCTCGTGCATTTACAAGTAGCAAGATGTTTACAAGTGCAAGTTTATAAAGATAACATGTTTCACCCCAAAGGTGTGAAATAAAGTAAAAGAGGGGCATGAAAACTCACATTATATATATAAGATGATAACAAGAAATTAAACGGTGCTCCAACGATTCCTTTTACAAGATACCTAACGTATATATTTCAAGGTTAAGGTTAAAGGTAATATTAACGATTAAACGCGAACTAGGGTTTCAATAGGAATTTGGGGTTTTTATAAATAAGTAAGGTTATCTATTGAAATCATATATATATTTTAATCCAATGAAAGAAATATACCATTTAGGTAATGTAATATGGAGAAAAGAAATTAAATTCTTTATAATAACTTGTAAAGTTTAAATATAAGATGCAAATAAATTTTTATAATTATTTGAAATAAACATGATTAACGTATTGGCCAATAATAATTTATTAATTTAAACTATTATTTAAAGTCTATTTTATAAAAATAATCTAAGTATGACATTTGTAAAAAAAAAACGTTTTATATAAAATATTAAAATATTTAAATGAAGAAATTTACAGAAATTAATTATGCGACTTTAAAAATAATTAAAGTTTACAAAAATGATTTTTATAATTATTAAAATATTCTGTATTTAAATTTGTTAAGAAAAGGCTTTAAAAAAAAATAATGTGGGTGCCCGGGTTCGAACCCGGGACCTCACAATTGTGGGAGTGATGTTTACCGTTAGGCTGGGTAGCCTATGCCTGCTAAAAGCCGGCTTCCTTACTTTATAAACACAATCTCTGGAAAAAACCCAAATCGCATAAACCCTAGAACGGGTGAATCCAAAATTGATCCTCAATTCGATGTTATTAACCAAATTAATGTTGATGCTTTCATCCCCAGATGGAAACGAGTGTGTGGATGTGTTCAACTTACCCGATTGTGCACGAATTGAAATGATTAACCCGGTTTAGCTTCCGTTCTTTATGCGATGAACAGAGTATGAATTCGATGTTTATGCGAAGTTTTAGAGAAATTTAGGTTGCAGAGAGTTGAAAGGGGTCAGTTGGGATGATTCCCCTCTGTTATATAGATTCAATTTGGACGATTTCGCCCCGAATGGGTTTCGCCTTTGATTCGATTGTTTCGGTTATGATTAGATGATTAAATGGCTGTTTAACTCGAATTAAACCACACATTTAGTTCCGCAATGATTGAACAAACGTTTCTAGTCGATCAAACGGCTCAATTCAACGGATTTTATGTTGAATCGATTGGTATGTTTCGGTTTCAGGTGTTTTCTTAATGGAACCATCGTTTCAACCGAACTAACAGCGGTTATGGGTTCGATCCGTGTTAACGTTCGAAAGAAAATGGTTTAATTTGGTTAAACCGGCTGAATATTGGCTGTTTAACCCTCGCCGGAGTTTGGCCGGAGGGTGAGCCGGAGTGTCATCGGAATTGCGGGGGAAAAGAGGGGAGGGGGTTTGGGTTTTGAATATTTACAGCTTTAGTCCCTGCGGTTTTCAACTTAATATTTTAGGTACAAAACTTCTATTTTAAGTTTGTAAATTGTCTTAAAGGCCCCCTAACTTAATTAAACTTTAAGTTTTAAACATTTTAAACTTGTTAATTATTTAACTCTTATAAATTATTATTTCTATTATTATTATTATTTTTATCTTATTTTAACTATTATTATTATGTTTTATTATATAAAAAACAAATTATTAACTCTTAAATTAATGAATTAATGCACCATAAAAGAAACATTCATAAACAACCCATATAGTTTCTTAAATGACATAAATGGTCCTTACAAGAACATAACAAGGTTAACTATCAATTAACGAAAACACGAAAGGTTACAGTCTCCCCAACTTTTAAGAATTTCGTCCCGAAATTAAGAATGAACTAGACGAACAAATACGGGTATTTCATCTTCATATGCTCCTCACGCTCCCAAGTAAACTCAGGTCCACGCTTATTTTCCCAACGAACCTTGACGATTGGGGTAGTAGTGGTCCTAGTCTTCTTCATAATGCGGTCCATGACTTCAACGGGTTTCTCAACAAAATGTAATGACTCGTCGATCTGGATGTCATCTAATGGGACATACAGACTTTCATCAGCCAAACATTTTCTCAAATTTGAGACATGGAAAACAGGATGAACCCCGCTAAGATCGGAAGGTAGTTCCAGTTTATAAGCCACTTTCCCAATCCTTTTCAGGATCTTGAAAGGTCCTACAAATCGTGGAGCTAATTTACCCTTCTTCCCAAAGCGAACGACTCCCTTCCATGGTGAGACTTTAAGAAGAACCATATCCCAACTTGGAATTCCAACGGCTTGCGTCGTTTATCGGCATAACTTTTTGTCGACTTCTAGCCACTTCAAGGTTCTTGCGAATCATGGAAACTTTATCGGTTGTTTCTTGTATGAGCTCAGGACCAGTGATGAAATTTTCACCAATGTCAGTCCAGCAGATCGGGGAACGACATTTACGACCATAGAGTGCTTCAAAAGGTGCCATTTTGATACTCGAGTGGTAACTATTATTATACGAAAATTCCGCGAGAGGTAAATGCGTATCCCAGTCACCACCAAAGTCAAGGACACAAAGACGTAGCAAATCCTCTAGGGTTTGAATGGTTCGCTCGGTTTGACCGTCCGTTTGAGGATGGTAAGCCGTGCTTAAATCCAGTTGAGTACCCAAAAGTTCTTGCATAGACGACCAAAAGTGCGAAGTGAAACGAGCGTCTCGGTCGGATATGATATGCAAAGGTACGCCATGACGACTCACAATCTCATCAATGTATATACGAGCTAACCTTGACGTTTTGTAAGTGTCACGTATGGGTATGAAGTGTGCCGACTTGGTCAATCGGTCAACGATCACCCATATGCTATCATGACCACGAGAGGTGCGAGGTAATTTGGTTATGAAGTCCATGGATATGTGTTCCCATTTCCACATGGGAATCTCGGGTTGTTCAAGCAATCCACTAGGACGTTGATGTTCAGCTTTAACCTTTGTACACGTAAGACACTTAGCTACGTAAGTTGCTATGTCTTTCTTCATTCCAGGCCACCAGTATTGACCACGCAGATCCATATACATCTTATCGGAACCAGGATGAATTGAGTAACGAGTTTGATGAGCTTCATTCATGATAAAGGTACGAAGATTATCACGGTTTGGAACCCAAATTCGATTCAAGAAATACATCAACCCATTGGCTTTCGTTTCTAGTTGAGCTCGAAGGTTGTACTCCAATTCCTCTCCCATTTTTCCTCCTTCTTGAACTGCTTGTTGAGCCTCCATGATACAAGTCTCGATGTCATTCTCAATCCTCAAATTTTGTAGCAGCACCGTAGTCTCGTTAACATCCAGACGAATCTCAGTATCAAATTCTCCCAAGATATCAAACCATTGTCGTCGATCGCGAATTTCTTGAAACGAGACCATCTTATTATGAATCTTACGACTTAGTGCATCGGCTACGACATTTGCCTTTCCAGGGTGGTAACGAATGTCACAATCATAATCACTAATCAACTCGATCCAACGTCGTTGTCTCATGTTGAGATCCTTTTGATTGAAGACGTGTTGTAGGCTTTTGTGATCGGTGTAGACTATACATTGTGTCCCATAAAGGTAATGCCTCCAAATCTTTAAGGCAAAAACCACAGCACCAAGTTCAAGATCATGTGTCGTATAATTCACCTCATGGACCTTCAATTGTCTTGATGCATATGCTATGACCTTTCCTCGTTGCATGAGAACACAACCAAGGCCTTGTTTAGATGCATCACAATATACGGTGAAATCATCGTTTCCATCGGGAAGGGTCAAGATAGGAGCATTACACAACTTGTGTTTAAGGCTTCAAAGGCTTCTCTTGTTCAGACCCCCACTCAATGGTTTATTCTTTTGGGTCAAGGAAGTAAGCGGTTTCGCGATTCGAGAGAAGTTGGCAATGAAACGTCGATAATAGCCAGCAAGACCAAGGAAAGAACGAACTTCGGTTGGAGTTGTGGGAACACACCAATTTTTCACAGCTTCCACCTTTGCAGGGTCAACGTGAATTCCTTGACTATTCACCACGTGTCCCAGAAATTGGACCTCCTCAAGCCAAAATTCGCACTTTGAGAACTTTGCGTATAGTTGTTCTTTCTTCAATAGCTCAAGAACTTGTCGCAGGTGATGTTCGTGATCGGTTTTGGACTTGGAGTAGATAAGTATGTCGTCAATAAAGACAATCACGAACTTGTCTAGATACGGCTTGCATACTCGATTCATGAGATCCATAAAGACAGCAGGAGCATTCGTTAAACCAAAGGGCATCACCATGAACTCATAGTGTCCATATCGGGTACGGAACGCAGTTTTTGGGATATCATCATCATGAACTCGTAATTGATGATAGCCAGAACGTAAGTCAATCTTTGAGAAAATAGCAGCTCCTTGAAGTTGGTCAAAAAGATCATCGATGCGAGGAAGAGGGTAGCGGTTCTTGATGGTAAGTTTGTTAAGCTCACGATAATCGATGCACATACGAAATGATCCATCTTTCTTCTTCACGAACAGAACAGGTGCACCCCAAGGCGATGAGCTAGGTCGGATAAAGCCCTTGTCGGACAGTTCTTGGAGTTGACTAGCTAGCTCTTGCATTTCTGACGGTGCAAGTCGATATGGTGATTTAGCCACAGGGTTCGCTCCCGGAATTAAATCGATCTTAAACTCGACTTCACGCACGGGAGGTAAACCGCTAAGGTCATCGGGAAACACTCCAGGAAAGTCTCGTACAATCGGGACATCCTTAAGATCGTTCCCTTTGACTTTCGTGTTGACCACGTAAGCCAAGAAAGCCATGTAATTCTTGCTTAGACATTTTCGGGCTTGAGTACACGACATGAGTTTGAGTCCTTTGGATGATTTTTCGCCGAATACTTTCAATGTATCCCCCGAAGGCAAAGGAATTCGAATGCACTTCTCGAAACAAATAATTTCAGCATGATGTTTGGCTAACCAATCCATGCCAATGATAACGTCAAAGCTTCCAAGTTTCATAGGAATAAGGTCGATAAAGAAATCATGCTCGTTTAGGCTCAAAATGCAATCATGAATGACGACATCAATGGTGATGGGTTCTCCATCGGCGACTTCGACAGTAAGAGGTCTTTCTAGTTTCGTATGTGGCTTAGCAAGTATAGGCTCAAATTCTATCGAGACAAAACTCTTATCGGCTCCAGAGTCAAATAGAACGTAGGCATAAGAATTATTAATAAGAAACATACCTGTTCAGTTTTAAAGACGTTAACGATACAGGTAAAGCAACAAAAGAACTTGGATCATAAAGTTGGGGTTGGATTTGACATACCGTTCACCACATCGTTGTTTGCTTGTGCTTGGTTAGCATTGATGTTGAAGGCACGTCCTCGAGCTTGTGGTACGTTACCCGCAAGACGAGGGCATTGTGGGCGAAAATGACCAGGTTCCCCACAGTTGTAGCAAGCACGATTAGCAACTAACGCAGCATTGTTTGGTGCACGGTGACAAGTAGCCACCAAGTGTCCATACTTACCACACAGTGTACAGATACGGCACGGGGTATTACCCGCATGATGATACTTACAGACATTGCACAATGGTAGAGGACCAGCATAGGTTCTAGCAGCAGGTGCTTGTGTACCAGGAGCGGGTTGTCTTTGAGGTACCTTGGGTGTAGCCACAGCGAAATTACGCGCCGGTGTGAACTTGCGTTTCTTGTTGTTGTAAGACGGTTCATTCTTATTCTCCTTAGCTGCTTCAGGGACCGCCTTTTCAGTCTTTTTAGCCCCTTTGACAGACAAGGTGCCCGCTCGAATATGGTTTTCAGTAAGTTGAGCGGTGATGGTAATGGCATCTTCCAAAGTTGTGGGTCTACTTCCCACCACGGCATCTTGGATTTGAGGTGGCACCCCTTGATGAACTTCTCAATGTTCCTAGGAACAGTGTCAACCATGTGAGGCAACAGGATGCTCAACTCGTGATGCCTAGTTGAATAGGCCAAATGATCTCCACCATCTTGCTTGAGATTCCAAAACTCCTCCTCCAGCTTTTGCAACTCACTTCTCGGGCAGAACTTTTGGATGGCAATGTTCTTGAATTCTTCCCAAGTGAGTGCCAACACAGCATCAGCACCACGATTCCTCTTCTCACTATTCCACCACGTAAGTGCTCTTTGTTGAAGAACACTTGTGGCATAACGGACTTTGAGTGCCTCGGGACACTCACAGTTGATGAAGGTGTTCTCCATGCTTTCAAACCACTCGAGAAGTCCAGTGGCTCCTTCCTTCCCACTAAAGCTAGTGGGTTTGCACGAGTTGAAGTGCTTAAACGTGCAGGGTTGGTTGTTTCTTCCTTGATTTGCACTATTCTCTCCTTGCCCATTGCCATTAGTGTTGTTACTAGCGTTGGTCATCAAGGTGCTACTCAGTTCGGCAACCATGGTCGGAATGACGGCAGCCATTTGACGGGCAATCATGGCGGCTAATTTGCGGTCGGAGCTACCACGCTTTCCATGATGACGAGACATGCTGGATATAAAATAAGTTAGTCACAGAAATTTGGAGGTAGAAGATAATAAATCAACAAAGATTTTTCAAGACTTGTAAAACACACATGGAATGATTCCATTTGGTACGCATTACCATTTGGAAACGTTGACACGTCAAGGTGAGTTAACTCCAATTGCCTTAGAAACTTGTGTATATTGACCATAGTTTATCACTCATCCCAGAAATCCCCAGGTAAGCATAACTAGTCCCACGGGATTTATGCGAAATGCTTACCTTAGCCCGAAGGCTTTTTGCCAGGAAATCCAGAATACAGGTGTCTATGTGTCACACAATATTTCTTTAGGTTCATGGAATTAAAACCTTGATGAGATTTTCATAGATTAGTCATAAAGTCTAAAGATTTGAACCTTTTGATATAAAGCTTACGTTCCCCGTGTCGTCGAGAATAAGTTTAAGATATTTCATCGTCGAGAGAATAAAGGATTAAGAATAAGTTTTAGAGAGGACAAGGCAACCAAGTTTCTCAATTATAAGGCAATCCTAACTAAAGGCATCAAGTTGCACATCAAGAGGCCATCCTTAACAAGTAGCATTATGTAGCATGCAACAAGATATATTACAAGATCATAAAGATTTTTCTTATGAGGTTCATGCATCAACTATAGTCTAGGTCACCATTTCTAATAACCTAAATCCCTATAGTTATGGGCTCTGATACCAATCTGTCACACCCCAACCTTAACGGCGGAAACGTCGAGATGTGAGGGTTAAGATTGTTCACAGCCACATAACACTACCATAAATTGTAAATATAAAAATTCATAAGTTGAAATAAACATTACAACCAAATGTCTCAACAAACAAAAATAAACAAAGTTCAACTTTCAAGTCTCAAGTTATTTTATTTATTTTTCCTAGGTCCAAATCCTAGGTGTAAGCATGCTTCAAAAGATAATCATCAACCTTGTGCATTTCCTGAAACATGTTAAAAATAAAAGGGTCAACTTTAAAAGTTGGTGAGTTTCCATGGGTTAAGCATAAATATATATATATATATATATATATATATATATATATATATATATAAAAGTTTACAAGTAGCAATTCATGTCAATGGTTACGAATAAAGCAAGTTTATAGATAACATATCGCTACAATCAAACCTTGACCAAGAATATCATTTACAAGTTTAACGATTAGCTAAGTGTACTTGGTTCCCATGATGAACAAGCATACGTCATCAGGAGCCGGCAATAACCTCGGCTTTAGCACCAAATAGGCTTGTCAGGCCCATAGATCTATGACGTCGCCAGGCTAGCAATATTTAATGATTGTCAACATATAATGTTCATCATATAAGGCTCACAATATTACAAATAACCATGACAAAGTTTATAAATGAATTGCTCGCGCATTTACAAGTAGCAAGATGTTTACAAGTGCAAGTTTATAAAGATAACATGTTTCACCCCAAAGGTGTGAAATAAAGTAAAAGAGGGGCATGAAAACTCACATTATATATATAAGATGATAACAAGAAATTAAACGGTGCTCCAACGATTCCTTTTACAAGATACCTAACGTATATATTTCAAGGTTAAGGTTAAAGGTAATATTAACGATTAAACGCGAACTAGGGTTTCAATAGGAATTTGGGGTTTTTATAAATAAGTAAGGTTATCTATTGAAATCATATATATATTTTAATCCAATGAAAGAAATATACCATTTAGGTAATGTAATATGGAGAAAAGAAATTAAATTCTTTATAATAACTTGTAAAGTTTAAATATAAGATGCAAATAAATTTTTATAATATTTGAAATAAACATGATTAACGTATTGGCCAATAATAATTTATTAATTTAAACTATTATTTAAAGTCTATTTTATAAAAATAATCTAAGTATGACATTTGTAAAAAAAACGTTTTATATAAAATATTAAAATATTTAAATGAAGAAATTTACAGAAATTAATTATGCGACTTTAAAAATAATTAAAGTTTACAAAAATGATTTTTATAATTATTAAAATATTTCTGTATTTAAATTTGTTAAGAAAAGGCTTTAAAAAAAATAATGTGGGTGCCCGGGTTCGAACCCGAGACCTCACAATTGTGGGGAGTGATGTTTACCGTTAGGCTGGGTAGCCTATGCCTGCTAAAAGCCGGCTTCCTTACTTTATAAACACAATCTCTGGAAAAACCCCAAATCGCATAAACCCTAGAACGGGTGAATCCAAATTGATCCTCAATTGATGTTATTAACCAAATTAATGTTGATGCTTTCATCCCCAGATGGAAACGAGTGTGTGGATGTGTTCAACTTACCCGATTGTGCACGAATTGAAATGATTTAACCCGGTTTAGCTTCCGTTCTTTATGCGATGAACAGGGAGTATGAATTCGATGTTTATGCGAAGTTTTAGAGAAATTTAGGTTGCAGAGAGTTGAAAGGGGTCAGTTGGGATGATTCCCCTCTGTTATATAGATTCAATTTGGACGATTTCGCCCCGAATGGGTTTCGCCTTTGATTCGATTGTTTCGGTTATGATTAGATGATTAAATGGCTGTTTAACTCGAATTAAACCACACATTTAGTTCCGCAATGATTGAACAAACGTTTCTAGTCGATCAAACGGCTCAATTCAACGGATTTTATGTTGAATCGATTGGTATGTTTCGGTTTCAGGTGTTTCTTAATGGAACCATCGTTTCAACCGAACTAACAGCGGTTATGGGTTCGATCCGTGTTAACGTTCGAAAGAAAATGGTTTAATTTGGTTAAACCGGCTGAATATTGGCTGTTTAACCCTCGCCGGAGTTTGGCCGGAGGGTGAGCCGGAGTGTCATCGGAATTGCGGGGGAAAAGAGGGGAGGGGGTTTGGGTTTTGAATATTTACAGCTTTAGTCCCTGCGGTTTTCAACTTAATATTTTAGGTACAAAACTTCTATTTTAAGTTTGTAAATTGTCTTAAAGGCCCCCTAACTTAATTAAACTTTAAGTTTTAAACATTTTAAACTTGTTAATTATTTAACTCTTATAAATTATTATTTCTATTATTATTATTATTTTTATCTTATTTTAACTATTATTATTATGTTTTATTATATTAAAAAACAAATTATTAACTCTTAAATTAATGAATTAATGCACCATAAAAGAAACATTCATAAACAACCCATATAGTTCTTAAATGACATAAATGGTCCTTACAAGAACATAACAAGGTTAACTATCAATTAACGAAAACACGAAAGGTTACAATACCCCTAACCCATGATTGGATTCTTAGAAGGGGCAGACATTGCTCTTGGGATTCCCTCCTCAAACAGATGTTGAAAAGCAAGTCTAGATCTCTGACTTGAGGAGGTTGCTGAGTGTGGACAACTGCAAGAGAGGATGGTGATTCCTCTATGTCCATACTCTGAGAAAAATTCCCAGGTTCTGTGACTGTTCGGATTTCCTCCCCCTTTTTGGTAGCATCACCCTCTTGCATAGGTGAGCTGGGAGATTGATCCATAACAATCATAGGTTCTTGTGGGCCTGGTTGAGTTGTCCTCATTGGTCTCTCAGCTAACTGGCCCTTAAGATCAGTGATCTCAAGTTGCTGGTCATTGACCCTTTTTAGCAAGAAAGTCACTTGAGATTCAAGTGACTTATCTTTGAAACCAAGTAAGTGCATGTATTTGTCAGTAGGTGCACTCTTTGTTTCAGACTCCCTCTCATCTTCAGATGAAGAATCATTAAGGGATGAGAGAATGGACCTAAGTCTTCTTCCTCACCACCAGCATGTGGTTCTTGGCTGCTGGATTTCCCTTGCCTCATGACAACTTCCAGAGAAGTGTCAATAGGCTGGGTTGCCATGGTTGAGGTCCTAGTTATGTAATCACTTACAAAAGTGAGAGCCTCTTCCATATGGATCTCCAGAACATGTTCAGGAAGACCCATCTTAGTTATGGGTATATGATGTGGGCTAGTCTTGGGTGAGTCAGGGGTGCTCATTTCTCCTTGAGTGTGGGAAGAAAGGAGAGACTCATTGTACCCACTGAAACCCAAGTCCTCATCATTATAGAAATCAAGGCTCAGAATAGGGTGATTTAAGTCCAGCGGCTGGGGGTGGTAACTATCCCCTGAAGGTTGATCACTTGAGTGTTAAGACTCATTGTGATGGCTAAAGGCTGTTGGGGATGTGAGCTCATTAGGCTGAGTATGAGGAACCTCAGCACTGATCATTTGAAAGATGGGAGTGGTCTGCTCCTCAGGAGAAGTGAGAGCTCGAGATTCCACTTCCTCCTGTGTGGGTTGTGATATGGGGACCTGCACATGCTCAGTAGCAGGTGCAGGGGTTCGTTTGGTTTTTCTTTTGTAGGTGATGGTAATTTGAGGCTGTGGGGGTGGGATTGAGGTAGAGGCTGTGGGTTCAACACTAGCTGGTGCTGCTAGGTGTCACCCTGAGCATTGAGCTCAAACATTTATGGGACAAGGGCTGTTTCTACCCCTGAGAAGCCAATAGTTGGCTTCTTCAAGATTTTGAAAATGCAGGGCCTCATTTGTCCTAATTTAAGAATATTACCTGTCCCCCTCAACTGTGAGCACAATTCACAGTTGAGAATGTGTTGAACATACCTGGGGAACATGTAATAATCTAAGGAGTCCAGGTTAGCAAGCAAATTTGTGTAAACAAGTTGAGAGTACCTGAACTTGACTCTCTGTACCATCCCATGGACTATGAAGGAGAGGTCTTCTGGAACTTGATCCCATCCTCCATGTTTGTTAGATAAACTATGTATGATGACATGGAGGAGGTATTTCCACTGGGATGATACCTTCCCCTTCCTAAAGATTTTGACTGAGAAGTCACCTTCATAGCCCATCTGCTGGAAGGAATGGTTAACAACATCTTTTGGGAAGGACAGTTCACCTGCTTCATCATCCAGCTGCAAATGGGTGTTTATGATGGCCGGAATGATGAAAACTATCCTCCCCTGCACTGTAGCAGATAGTGCCTTCTCCTCATCCATGGTTACCTCTTGACAGGTCCGCCAGAATTCAAGCAACTGATCCACATAGAGAGGAGGATCGATTGTAAGGGAGGTGAGGTAGTGAGACGAAGAAAGGTACCTACACACGTCGGAGAAACTTGGATCCTTCTAGGAGTGCAAGAGGGAAACTTGATTGTGTTGCCAGTGTAGGTGCATGGAGAAGTTTGGGTTGTTTCTACGATCAATGTTGTCCATTTAGGTGAAGCTTATCAGTGAAGAAAGGAAGAAGAAGGTGAATTTTCGGAGAATTTAGGTTAAAGATTTATGAGAGTAGAGAGATGAAGTGGAACCGTTGAGAAGACATATGCTGTGGATTTGAGTCAAAGTTAAGACAAAAAGATAAACTTTGAAATCCGCAAGTGGGTCCCATTTCTGAAAAAGCACCCAAAAAGTTAGTTTTCTTGGAAGTTGCTAATCTTCCGAAGGTATTTTTGCTTCGAAAGCTTTTCAGCAAAGCTTCTGAAGGCAATTTTGCTTCGGAAGATATTTCAAAGAGTTGTGAAAATTTGGCTTCGGAAGAAAGATACTTAAAGAAATTTCTTCCGATATATATTTTGCTTCGGAAGAACTAAGTCTGAGAAAATTATTATCCTTAGATAATAAATCTTCCGAGACTTAATTGCGTTCGGAAGACATTTGTTCTTTGAATGCATTTAAGTACTTATAAGCATATTTAAGCTTCGGAAGATATTCCAAGAATTTCTTCCAAAGGTAAATCTCTGATAAGTAGTTAAATGATTTAAAAACATAAATTTCTTCCGAAGGCAATTTGAGTTCTGTCGAGACAAAATAATAAATTTTCACAAATCTAAGGAATATCATTCGAAATTTTAATTTACTTCCAAAGAGAACTGGGCTTATGAGGGTGATCTAATAGACAACTTAGGACACACAATTTTAAGAAATAAGGTTGATTAAGTGTTTAACGAAAATCTATTCAAAGTTAATCATCCCAATAGCTGATATAAGATATTTAAATCTCTATTCATCAAAGGCTTTGGTGAACAGATTAGCATATTGTTCATTTGTGTTAACTTTGATTAGTTTGATTAATCTTTTTTCAAAATTATCTCTAATCAGATGATACCTGATATTGATGTGCTTGGTCCTTGAGTGCTGCACATGATTCTCTGTAATAGAGATGGCACTGTTGTTGTCTATATGGATAGGAGTCTCCTTGAAATTAAACCCACAGTCTAGCATCAGATTCTGAATCCACAGCACTTGAGCACAGCAGCTTGCAGCAGCAATGTATTCAGCTTCAGCAGTTGATGCAAACACGCATGATTGCTTCTTACATTGCCAAGAGACTATCCTTCCACCAAGGAATTGACATCCCCCAGATGTAGACTTTGCAGTCATGTGTAGCCACCATAGTCACTATCTGTATAAGCATACAGATTAAAGTCTGAAATCTTTGGATACCAAAGGCCAAGTTTAGGGGCACCTTTGAGGTATCTAAGAATTCTTTTGATAGTAACTAGGTGTGACATCTTGGGGTTAGCTTGATATCTTACACATATACATATGGCAAACATAATATCAGGTCGGCTAGTAGTAAGGTACATAAGAGACCCAATCATAGCCCTGTAGAGATGTTCATCAACACATTCCCCTCAAGGTCAGGACCAAGGGAGTGGTTTCTGGCTATGGGTGTCTTTGCAACCTTACAATCAGTCATCTTGAATCTTGTAAGTATGTCTTGTACATACTTTGACTGACTAATGAAGATGCCATTTTCAACCTGCTTCACTTGAATTCCTAGAAAGAAGTTGAGTTCCCCATGGCACTCATTTCAAATCTATTATTCATCAGCATCTCAAAGTCTTTGCAGAGCTTTGAATTAGTTGAACCAAAGATAATGTCATCTACATATATCTGAACTAGCATTATGTCATTCCCTGTTTCTTTGATGAAGAGAGTCCCATCAATAGTACCTCTTTTGTATCCATGTTGACAAAAATACTTTGATAGTGTCTCATATCACTTTCTTGGAGCTTGATGCAGTCCATATAGAGCTTTATCAAGCTTGCAGACATAATCAGGATGATCTGGGTCTGCAAAGCTAGGTGGTTGTTTGACATAAACCTTTTCATCTATCACCCTATAAAGGAAGGCACACTTTACATCAAGCTAGTAGACCTTGAAATCCTTGGATGCAGCATAAGCCAGGAATATTCTTACAGCTTCAACTCTTGCTACAGGAGCAAAGACATCTGTGTAATCAATTCCTTCTTCTTGTGTGTACCCTGGACAACCAGTCTAGCCTTGTTCTTAATGACAATTCCTCTATCATCCTTCTTGTTTCTAAAAACCCATTTGGTTCCTATGAAAATCTTCCTTTGAGGAAGAGGACATAGGTTCCAACCTTCTGTCTTCTGATTTGAAGTAGCTTTTCTTGCATAGCTTCAACCTAGCTTCCATCCTTCAGAGCCTTATCAACTTTCTTTGGCTCAATCTGGGACAAGAAACAAGAGTGTTGACAAACATTTTGATCATGGGTTTGTCCTCTTGTTCTCACCCCAGTCTCAACATTTCCAATGATGTTTGTGGTGGGGTGTGACTTGTGGATCCTTAGTTGAGGAATCACAGCAAGTTGGTTAGACAGATCCAGATTGGAGAAATTTAGATTTGGCAATAGAGTATAACCCATCACATCAGCACATTTATCAAGTGAGACTTGATCCAATGAATGTGTGACATCATTTATGTTGTCCTCTATGGAGTGGTTATCAGCATCAAGAAATTCTTGATCACTCATTTCCTCCTGCATTTGAAGCTCCTTCTCCTGTGTTTTAAACCTCTGAGCTGGAATTTGAAGGTACCTCAGATGTATCAACTGAATTTGTCATGTTTGTGCTAATAGGATCTTCATTTGCAAGGTTAGTCACCAAAGGAGCTGAAGTCATAATCTTACTTGGTCTTCTCAGCTCAAATCTTGGGTCAGGATCTCCTGTTGATATATTATTTGTGGATCCTAAAACATTCTCACAAGACTTGTTAAAAGAGTTGGTAACTAAGTCAAGATCAAATAGCCAATCCAGACCAGAACCTTCACACTTGGAGTGTGCTCATTAAAGGTCACATTGGCTGACTTATCAACTACTCTACTTCTGAGATTGTATACTCTGTAAGCCTTAGCTTGGGAAGAGTATCCAATAAAGTGTCCATCATCTGACTTCTCATTAAATTTGGCTACTTGATCTTTGGTATTCAAGATGGTGCAAGGACATCCAAATGACCTGTGGAAACCAATAAATGATCTCCTTTTGTAACACCCGAAACCTCGGTCAAAATAAAAAGAAAAGAAAAGTATTTTGAAGAAAATAAAAAGAAGGCAAAGATCAGGGGTGTAAAGTGTAAAAGTACACCAAAAAGTCAAAAAGATGTGTATAAGGGGCATGGTCGCCCATGCTCTTTCTGCTGCTGCTGCTACCGAAAGAAAAGAAGAAGAAAGAGCTGAAAACCCTTATTTCTCTCGGTTGTGAAGAAGGAAGGCTGCATTCTTCAAAGGTTAGTGTGTTTATATGTTAATTGGTTCGGTTTTTATGGGGTTTTCAACCTTAAACTGATTATCAAGTGTTCTTTGTGGTTTGGGTTTGTTTTGTTTGTTTTAGGTGTTTGAACTCTAGTGCAGGCAAGTTTGGAGGAGTGTTACTTGTTTGCTGTTATAGGTGAGTTCTAGACCCCGGTTTCTATGTGTTTTAAACTGTTTTGGGCCGAAAATGCATGATTAAAATGTTTTGCAACTGATTTATGTTTACCCGTATGTATATATGTTTGTGCTTATGTTCTACGCTTGTTATATGTTATGGTTGCTTAGGATGTTGGGTGTAAGCTTAGAACATATTAGTATGCAGTTTGGGTTCGAATGTAAGTCTGAAACATACATAACTGATGGTCATGCGCCCAAACAAGGCCCATGCGCCTGGGATCTTAACTTAGAAACGCCCAAGTTCAGGCCATACGCCCAAACAGGGCCCATACGCCTGGAATATTTGCCTTAGAAAAATTATGTGGGGCTCGTGCGCCCCAATAGTGCCCAAGCGCCTAAGGTTTTGCCTGAAATTAACAAGTGTAACTCATGCGCCTGAACAATTCATGCGCCCAGAATGTAAGCTGAAATGCCTAAGTGTAGGATTCATGCGCCTGAATAGTGTTAAAGCGCCTAAGCAGGGCTCATGCGCCTGCATAGTGTCCATGCGCCTAAACAGTTAGAAAATTTTCTGAAATTTTGGGAAATCAGAATTTTAGGGTTTGACCCTGGTTTGACTTGGTGATATTACTTGATTTTTATTTTAGTTTTGGGCTGTTCTTGTGTTACTATTTATTATATTATTATGTGACTTTACGTGGTGTGATTTATCCGTATAACGTAGTATTATTATTAAAGAAAGTGGAAAGATTAATGATAATGAGAAGTGGAACATAAAGAACGGAAGAAAGACTTGCAAGCAAATTCACATGAGGTTCACAACCACTAGGTTGTTAGCTCAACTGTGTGCGGTTTAGCTAACCCTTTGGATGCACACAGGGTCAATCTTTGAGATTGAGGGGACCCTTGTTGCTGCCCCGTACTGGAGTCGGCTTCGTGCATCAGTATGGGGTCTATGTGTAGACCTCGGCCCCAGTACCAGTTTAGTGCGCAATATCGGGGGCATAGCACATTGGTCCAGATTAAGTGAAAGATTAAAATAAAAGTTCGGATGAACGAGGATGTAAATGGTAAAAGAAGATAATGGATGTTATCTTAACTGTACGTATGATGTGTGATCACGTACGAATGAAAAGTATATTATTTTAAAGGGTATTTTTGTATACAAACCTTTTAAGGTATTTTAATGTTTTAAAATTAGAATTCACTCAGCAACGTTGACTTTTATGCATTTTCAGTTGGCAGGTAATTTTTGCTGAGGATGGCACTCTGGGAGGCTACTCGTCGGGGCTAGACTGGAATCCGTTCACGCATACTAATATTGTTGTTTTGTAATGCAATTAACATGATCTTTTGTAACTATTAACAATTAACAATGTATTGCTTAGCAACAGTATTTATTAATGAAGTGAATGGCTTTTGATATTAATTCCGTTGCATTGGTTTATTAACTATGAAATGTTTATGCTATGATTGCCCAACTGTGAGATCTCCGGGAACGGGGCCTTACAAGTAGTATCAGAGTCAAAGTTTAAGAGAAATAGGTAAATATTTTCAAAACCTAAACTTAAACTGAGAATGGGACGAATGGAGGGATGCCAGCCCGAGTAGCTACGTGCCATCGTGTATTTCTTTTCATAATATCAACCGATATTATATGCGTGTGCTATTTGATTTATGTGCCTTTAGTAGATTTGGATACTAATGTAGTCAGGATTGGAAATGCTCAGGGGATGAAGAGTAAAGTAAGTGGCTAATCACAACTAGCCACTGTAATTAGGGACTTACTATACTTAACATAAACTGAGCTATTACCTTGAATGACTGTGTTGGTGTTTAAATCTTATAGTGTTTAGAGGATGGTTGGGGGAAGATCATCGAAAGCTTCTCGTGGTGGAACGCGGGGCGTTCGTGGTAGGCCACGTAGTACAAGGAACAAGACCAAGACCGCAGAGACGGCTCCTGCTGAGCCTGATCTTCATCACCCGGAGGGCGGTGACGAGAGTGCTAATCTGAGAGCCTCGGTGAAGGAGGCAGTGGTGGAGGAGGTTCACCAAGTCATGCAGACGATCCTACCGTCTGTAGTGACTGAAGTTATCTGGGCTGTTAGAGAAGACGAAAGGAAAGAGAAGGAGGAGGAAAGGAGGGCGACTGCTGGCAGGAGGGAAAATGTAAGAGGTCGCAATGATGAGGAGGAGCTGAATGTTGAAAGGGGAGCCTCCAGTGATGAAGAAGAGGTGGTGGTGCGGGAAACCGCGAGGGGATACAGCTACAGGGCATTCCAACAGTGTAAACCCCTACTTTTGATGGTAATGGAAATGCTGCAGCTGCCACCGCTGGATAAGGGAGATGGAGGCAGTATTGAAGATCAGTGAGTGTTAGGAAGACCAGAAAATGATGTTCGCCACTCACTCGTTTGTCGACTCGGCACTATGTTGGTGGGACAATCTGTCCAAGCCGAGGGTGACAGGGCTATCGAGAGAATGAGATGGGGAGAGCTGAAGAAGTTGGTGATTGAGGAATTCTGTCCTCACGAGAACACAACATGATCAAAAGGGAGTTCTTACAGCCGGAGGCGGGAACTATGACCCACCAGCAATATACCGCCAAGTTTAACGAAATGGCGAGGTTGGTGCCGGATCAGGTTACGCCGGTATCGAGGAAGATCAATCGGTACGTCCAGGGACTACCGGCCGACATCCGCAGACACTTGATCACCGCCCAACCAAGCACTTTTAGGTCAGCAGTGGATTTGGCAGGAATGTTGTATGATGAAAGGGAAGTAGCGGTGGTTGAGGTGAAGAAGGCAGATGGAGGTGATAAGAACTGGAGAGGTAAGCGGTTTGGGCGTGGCGGTTACACCCCAAACAACAAGAGGAGGAGGATGGATGACCGACAGGTGGTGTCATCAGGCCCGGGGTTGAGGAAGTGCGACAGATGTGGTAGGGAGCACACTGGTGATTGTATGAGGGGAGTGACTGTGTGCTTCAAGTGTGGGAATCCCGGTCATATAGCAGGAGATTGTGGAGTGCCGAAGTGCTTCAATTGTGGCGGGACTGGCCACAGGAACTATGAGTGCAAGAAGCCGAGAGCTGAGAGCTCTGGGGCCAAGAAGAGGACTGAAGAAGGTGGACAGAGGGAAAGTCCTAGAGCCTTCACGATGACCCGAGAGGAAGCCCGGGTAGACCCCGACGTCGTGTCAGGTATGTTCTAGTAAACCAAACTTGTGCCTCTGTATTATTTGATTCTAGTGCTAGTAGGAGTTTCATATCTGCTGCTTTCTGTGCTAAGTTGCCTGTTAGTAGTAGAAGTATGGATGAGCCTTTTGACGTAGAAACTGCTATTGGTAAGTAAACCAGAATTTCTAGTATGATTGAAGATTGTGGCATAGAATTAGAAGGCCATACGTTTGCTGCTATACTATATATGATGCCCCTAGGAGGATTCGATGTAGTACTAGGGATGGACTGGTTAGCAACCTATGAGGCAAACATCGTGTGTCGCAAGAAGATGATTCGACTAATTGCGCCCGATGGAAGTTCGGTGACGGTCTACGGTGACCGCGTCGCTGCGGTTCCGAGGGTGATTTCGATGGCGGTGCAGAGAAGTGCACGAAGCGAGGATGTAGTGCCTACCTGGCTTATGTGAAGGATGTGGACGCGTCGATACCACAATTGTCTGAGGTGCCAGTGGTGTGTGACTTCCCGGACGTGTTCCCAGAAGATTTACCAGGTGTGCCACCTGACCGCTAGATCGAGTTTCAAATTGACCTGATACTCGGTGCTCAGCCCGTTGCCAAAGCACCGTATCGGTTAGCTCCGTCTGAGATGAAAGAGCTGATGGATCAGCTGCAGGAGTTGATGGACAAGGGATTCATTCGACCAAGCATCTCTCCTTGGGGTGCTCGGTCTTGTTTGTTTAGAAGAAAGACGGTAGTATAAGGATGTGCATAGACTACCGTGAGTTGAACAAGTTGACGGTGAAGAACATATATCCATTGCCAAGGATAGATGACTTGTTTGACCAACTTCAAGGTGCAGTTGGTTCTCCAGGATAGATCTTCGATCTGGCTACCATCAGCTGAAGGTAAAAGAACAAGATATTCCTAAGACAGCGTTTCGCGCGCGTTATGGACATACGAGTTCGTTGTTATGTCTTTCGGTTTAACTAATGCGCCAGCTACCTTTATGGATTTGATGAATCTAGTGTGCCGGGCGATGCTAGATAAATCAGTGATTGTGTTATTGATGATATCCTGATTTATTCAAAGAGCGAAGAAGAACATGCCAGTCACATACGCGAGGTATTGGAGACACTTAGAAGGGAGAAGCTTTATGCTAAATTCTCTAAGTGTGCTTTCTGGTTACGTGAAGTTTAATTTTTGGGTCACGTGGTGAATCCTGAAGGAATCATGGTGGACCCGGCAAAGGTTGAGGCAGTGATGCAATGGAAGTCTCCAAAGACGCCATCCGAGATTCGTAGTTTCTTGGGTTTGGCGGGCTACTACAGAAGATTTATCCAGGACTTTTCCAAGATAGCCTCACCTTTGACCAAATTGACGCGCAAGGAGGTGAAGTTTGTGTGGGGTCGATAATAGGAAGACGCTTTTGAGGAGTTAAAGGCAAGATTAACTCAAGCTCCTGTTTTGACATTACCCGAAGGGAGTGAAGACTTAGTGGTGTATTCGGATGCCTCCTATTCGGGACTGGGGTTGTGTGTTAATGCAACGTGGGAGAGTAATAGTCTACGCGTCCCGACAACTAAAAACCCACGAGGCCAATTATCCCACGCATGATTTGGAGCTCGCAGCTGTGGTCTTCGCCTTAAAGATTTGGAGGCACTACCTGTACGGGGTGAAATGCACAATCTTCACGGACCACAAGAGCCTAAAGTATTTCTTTGAGCAAAAGGATCTCAACATGAGGCAGAGGAGGTGGTTGGAATTAATCAAGGACTATGGCTACGAGATCCATTACCACCCGAGCAAGGCCAACGTAGTGGCCGACACCCTTAGCCTAAAAGAGAGACCCGAACCGATTCGGGTGAAGGCGTATCAGTTGGTGATGACATCTGACGTGATGACACAAATCAAGGAATTTCAGAATGAGGCATTGAAGGAAGAACGCCTTAACGTTGAAAGGATGAGAGGTCTAGTCGTGGTATCGGGAGAAAATACCCACGGAGTTAGAACCCGCTTCTGGCGGATGTGGATCCCCCGATATGGAGATCTACGGGGGCGAATTATGGATGAAGCTCATAAGACTCGATACTCCATTCACCCCGGTGCTACCAAGATGTATCAAGACATGAAGAAAGATTTCTGGTGGCCGGGAATGAAGCGCGATATAGTGGAGTATGTGAGTAAGTGCCTTACTTGCTTGCAAGTGAAGGTAGAACACCAGAAGCCATACAGGTAGATCCAGCCATTGGATATACCCGGGAGGAAGTGGGAACACATCACCATGGACTTCATCACGAAGCTACCCCGTACTATGAGGGGGCACGACACCATATGGGTGATAGTCGACCGTCTGACCAAGAGTGCTCACTTCCTACCAATATGCGAGACATATTCCTTTGAGAGATGGGTGGATCTGTTCATTAAGGAGATTGCAGCTCGTCATGGTGTACCGGTGTCTATTGTGTCAGACCGCGACACCTGGTTCACATCGAAGTTTTGGAAAATATTCCATGATGCGATGGGGAAGAGGCTACACATTAGCACTGCTTACCATCCTCAGACAGATGGTCAGTCAGAGAGGACGAGTCAGAAGCTTGAAGATATGCTCCGAGCATGCGTGATCGACTTTGGAGGAAGTTGGGATGATCACCTACCGTTAGCAGAGTTCTCATACAACAACAGTTATCATGCCAGCATTGGTATGCCACCATATGAGATGTTATACGATAGAAGGTGTAGAATACGCGTGTGTTGGGGAGACATCGGGCGGAAAGAGTTGGAAGTATCGAGGTGATCGAGGCTATGACTGAAAAGTTGGAAAAGATCAAAGCCTTTATGAAGGCGGCGAAAGATAGACAAAAGTCGTATGCCGACAAAAGGCGTAGACTGATTGAGTTCAACGTAGGTGATAGAGTCATGTTGAAGGTCTCACCTTGGAAGGGAATTATGGTTCAGAAAGAGAGGCAAGCTGAGCCCGAGATACATAGGGCCTTTCCGAATCGTTGCACGAGTAGGGGAGGTGGCCTATCGACTAGAATTGCCTGATGAGTTAAGTGGAATTCATCCGACATTCCATGTATCTCATCTGAGAAAGTGCCTAGCCGATGACGACATGATTGTACCACTGGAAGATATCAAAGTGGATGAACGACTTAACTATGTAGAGCAAACAGTGGCAATCGTCGATCGAAATGAGAAGAGGTTGAGGAATAAAGTGGTTCAACTTGTGCGGGTGCAGTGGAAACACCGGAAGGGTTCTGAGTCTACGTGGGAGACTGAAGCAGATATGAGACAGCATTACCCATAGTTATTCGAAGAGTGACAGGTTTCGGGGACAAAACCTCTTTAAGGGGGGTAGACTTGTAACACCCGAAACCTCGGTCAAAATAAAAAGAAAAGAAAAGAAGTTTGAAGAAAATAAAAAGAAGGAAAAGATGAGGGGTGTAAAGTGTAAAAGCACACCAAAAAGTCAAAAAGATGTGTATAAGGGGCATGGTCGCCCATGCTCTTTCTGCTGCTGCTGCTATCGAAAGAAAAGAAGAAGAAATAGCTGAAAACCCTTGTTTCTCTTGGTTGTGAAGAAGGAAGGCTGCATTCTTCGAAGGTTAGTGTTGTTTATATGTTAATTGGTTCGGTTTTATGGGGTTTTCAACCTTAAAACCGATTATTAAGTGTTCTTTGTGGTTGGTGTTTGTTTTGTTTGTTTTAGGTGTTTGAACTCTAGTGCAGGCAAGTTTGGAGGAGTGTTACTTGTTTGCTGTTATAGGTGAGTTCTAGACCCGGTTTCCATGTGTTTAAACTGTTTTGGGGCCGAAAATGCATGATTAAAATGTTTTGCAACTGATTTATGTTTACCCGTATGTATATATGTTTGTGCTTATGTTCTACGCTTGTTTATATGTTATGGTTGCTTAGGATGTTGGGTGTAAGCTTAGAACATATTAGTATGCAGTTTGGGTTCGAATGTAAGTCTGAAACATACATAACTGATGGTCATGCGCCAAACAAGGCCCATGCGCCTGGGATCTTAACTTAGAAACGCCCAAGTTCAGGCCATACGCCCAAACAGGGCCCATACGCCTGGAATATTTGCCTTAGAAAAATTATGTGGGGCTCGTGCGCCCCAATAGTGCCCAAGCGCCTAAGGTTTTGCCTGAAATTAACAAGTGTAAACTCATGCCCTGAACAATTCATGCGCCCAGAATGTAAGCTGAAATGCTAAGTGTAGGATTCATGCGCCTGAATAGTGTTAAAGCGCCTAAGCAGGGCTCATGCGCCTGCATAGTGTCCATGCGCCTAAACAGTTAGAAAATTTTCTGAAATTTTGGGAAATCAGAATTTTAGGGTTTGACCCTGGTTTGACTTGGTGATATTACTTGATTATTTTATTTATGTTTTGTCTTGTGTTCCTATTTATTATATTATTATCTGACTTTATGTGGTGTGATTTATCCGTATAACGTAAAGTATTATTATTAAAGAAAGTGGAAAGATTAATGATAATGAGAAATGGAACATAAAGAACGGAAGAAAGACTTGCAAGCAAATTCACATGACGTTCACAACCACTAGGTTGTTAGCTCAACTGTGTGCGGTTTAGCTAACCCGTTGGATGCACACAGGGTCAATCTTTGAGATTGAGGGGACCCTTGTTGCTGCCCGGTACTGGAGTCGGCTTCATGCATCAGTATGGGGTCAATGTGTAGACCTCGGCCCAGTACCAGTTTAGTGCGCAATATCGGGGGCATAGCACATTAGTCCAGATTAAGTGAAAGATTAAAATAAAAGTTCGGATGAACGAGGATGTAAATGGTAAAAGAAGATAATGGATGTTATCTTAACTGTACGTATGATGTATGATCACGTACGAATGAAAAGTATATTATTTTAAAGGGTATTTTCGTATACAAACCTTTTAAGGTATTTTAATGTTTTAAAATTAGAACTCACTCAGCAACACTGACTTTTATGCATTTTCAGTTGGCAGGTAATTTTTGCTGAGGATGGCACTCGGGGAGGCTACTCGTCGGGGCTAGACTGGCATCCGTTCACGCATACTAATATTGTTTTTTTGTAGTGCAATTAACATGATCTTTGTAACTATTAACAATCAACAATGTATTACTTAGCAATAGTATTTATAATGAAGTGAATGGCTTTTGATATTAATTCCACTGCATTGGTTTATTAACTATGAAATGTTTTATGCTATGATTGCCCAACTGTGAGGTCTCCGGGAATGGGGCCTTACACCTTTTGTGCCACAGCTCATAAGGATTCTTACCATGAGTCTTAACCGCTAAAATTCTATTCTACACATAGCAGGCTGTGTTAATTGCCTCTGCCCAGAATGTGATGGGCAGTTTAGAGTCAGACAACATGGTTCTTACAGCTTCAATAAGTGTCCTATTTCTCCTCTCAGCAACACCATTTTGCTGAGGAGTCCTGGGAGCACTATATTGTCTTGTAATACCCTTTTCATTACAAAATGTATCAAGGATTTGGTTCTTAAATTCTGTTCCTTGATCATATCTTATGGTTTTGACCTTGTAATCAGATTGATTCTTAATTTTCAGAATGAAATTCTTCAAGATCTCAGGGGTCTCATCCTTAGTTCTAAGGAAAAAGACCCAAGTGAATCATGTGAAATCATCTGTGATCACTAAGCAGTAAGAGGTCCTTCCTAAACTCATTACACTGGTGGGGCCAAACAAATCCATATGTAATAGGTGTAGGGGAGTAGTGATGGAGTTTATTTCTTTTGGTTTGTGAGACACTTTGTGTTGCTTCCCTTTCAGGCATGCAACATAGTGGTCATCACTTGTAAAGTCTTTCTTTGGCATTCCAGTTACCAAATCATTCTTAATCATTTATTCATGTTATTAAAGTTTACATGGCATATTCTTTTATGACAAAGGAATGACTCATCACTATTTGCTTTAGACAGAAAGCAAGAAACTTCTCCTGAGGGAGATGTTTCATGTAAATCCATCTTGTACATGTTTCCTCTCCTGGGGGCTCTGAGCAGGATATGCTCTTGAGGAATAGCCACCCCGGGCTTGAGAATGATGCACTCATGCTCAGTGAAGAGCATATGGTGTTTCTGATCACAAAATTAGGATACACTTAGAAGATTGTATCCAAGCTCTTTGACAAAGTTTACCTTTTCAATGCTGAGCTTACCATTTGTGACTCTGCCCCTTCCAAAAATATAACCACCAGAATCCCCTCCAAAAGCAACTGGTCGTCCATCAATCTTCTCAAAATTTTGAAGCAGAGAACCATTGCCAGTCATGTGCCTGGAACAACCACTATCAATAATCCCAACATTCTTCATGGTCTTTAGTTGTTCCTGCAAAACAATAGGTGATTAGTTACACTTAAAAACCCAAACCTCATTGGTCTTGGGCTTATTAAAATGAGTTGAAGACAATGTAACAGTAAGTGATCCTATATTCAAGCTTTGAGGATCATTTGTTGTTGTTGATGAAGAACTTTTAGTCGCATGGTCTTCCTTCATCTTCCACACCACCTTTGGAAGATTTGGCCTGACCTTCAAAGCTTCAGAAGTTTTGACAACTTCGGAAGTCTTGGAGACTAGACCTTCGGAAAATCTTGCTTTCACTGCTGCAAGCTTCAGTATTTCGGAAGCATTCTTTCTTTCGAGACCAACTTTTCTTCGAAGGCAATTTTTCACATGTCTTCTTCTTCATTTGGAGCTTCTGAAGGAAATAGATTTTCCTTCCGAAGCTGTTTGTTCCTTCTTCTTCTTCTTCTTAGAATGTTCTTCTTGGTCATATGGATGGTACTTTTGGGATTGTACTTGCAATCCTTAGCCAGATGAGAAGTACTACCACACATGACACAGTTGAGTTCCTTCCTTCTAAGAGTCTTCTTTTGAGAGCAAGATTGAGTTTGATCACTTTCCTTCTCCACCTTCATCTTTGCAGATGATGCAACAAGCTTCTTAGGGAGAGACTTGCTCTTGGAGCTGGATGGTTCAGGCTGTGTAGCAGTGGTACACAGCTGGTCAGTCTTCTTTTTCTTGCTGGAATGATTTGGAACTAAACTAGAACTCATGGTACTAGAGTTCATAGTTGAGTCTTCAGTCTTTACCACTTCAAAACCTACAGAAATAAACACTTGTTTCTGCTTTGAGTCAAAAGTGGCCTTGATTCTTGAGCCTTCTTTGATTTTCTCTTAGCTTTTCTAATCAAGTTCTTTCTCTTTGACTTGGTCAATCCAGACTCTTTCCTTTTCTCAGGAGAATACTGACCCTTCTTAGGATGACCTTCTTCATTCTTCTCTGAGTCATCCTTCACTATTTCCTCTTCATCCTCTTCAACAATGGGGTCTATAAGGGGAAGCTCATCTTCACAAGTTCCACACCTTAGAGATCTTATCGACAATAGAGTGTGTGGAGGAGCTATTTCAGAAGATCCCAGTCCCTGCTTATTTTGATAACAAACTTTTGCATATAGGGATGAGGATATTATGTTCTTGAAGGTCTCTTCTTCAAGAACACATTTTTCTGCCCTGGCTTTGCTAATCACAAGTTCAGCCTGGCATTCAGTTAACTTTAAGATGAGATCTTTGATTTGAGTCCTGTAGTTTGTATGCTCATGCTTAAAAGTTGAAATGGTTTTCTCTAGATCATCTATCTTATGTTTATAAACATTTTCAGCTCTTTTAAAGTCAGCTTTTAAGATATTTAAGGACTCAAGATCATATCTCATCTCTAAGTTATAGGACCTGTATCTATTAACTTTAGCAATGCATTCAGGAGTACAAATATGTTCTAATACCTTGGTTTCATCATGATTTGCCATTAGTGCTTGGTTTGGAGAAGCATCCTAAATCTGAAAGCTCCAGTCAAAGCCTCCTCTTCAACAGCAACTGCAGCTTGCTGTCTTGGCTTCTCATTCTGGTGAGCTCCCTCAGTGTAGTTTGGCCTGGATTGTGCTTGGCTACCATTTGACTTTGGTGTCTTGCACTCCCTGGCAAAGTGTCCTATTTGGTTACAGTTGTAACACTTTACCTTGCTTTTGTCCAGCCCAAACTATCCACTGGCTGCATTATTAGGAAACCTTCTCCCAGTCCTTTGAAGAACTTCTGGGCTCTATGAGTGAGAAGAGCCATCTGCTGGACTATTTCCATATATTCCAGATCATCTGGATGGATACAGTCTAGGTCTTCAAAGGTGAAGAGAAAGTTGCTTGAACTTTCATCAGAAGACACAAAAGCTTGTGAAGAATTTGTCTCCTGAAATGGGCTTCCAGGGATGTAGCCTTCCCTTGGTGTCTTCGGAAAGGTGATGAAAGGACCCTTTTGTGATTTGTCCGGGTAGCAAATGAGATGGTGCTGTGGTTTTCTGCAATCCCTTTCAACCACATGGAGGGCTAAACTCTGATGAGTGTTGGAGTTACCAGATGAGTTTTACATGTTCATCTCCATCTGGTATCCACTGAGTATTCTATATAACTCAGTGAGAGTAAGAGTCTTGAGGTTTTCAGTCCTCTTAATATCCACACAGTAGTGTGTCCATTGTCTGGGAAGAGAGGACATGAACTTCCTAACAATATCTTTATTCTCAATGGTTACTCCAACATCAGCTAGAGTATCCACAATCTCAACGTACCTAAAGTATTGTTGAGTCATGGTTTCACCTGTCTTGAAGGTGAAATTTTCAAACTGCTGCTTCAAGAGGTCCTTCTTGTTTTCTTTGTCTTTATTGGACCCCTCATACATTAGCTTCAATGCATCCCATAGCTGTTTGGCAGTCTTGCACTTCTTGAAACCTCTGTAGATGGAGTTAGGAAGAGTAGTTTAAAGGGCTATCATAGCTTTCTGATCAATATCAATTTTCTTCCAATCTTCTTCAAAAAAATTATCCCTTTCCTTTGGTATCGTACCACCACCAGCAGCTGAAGTGGTTCATGGTACATAAGGTCCATTGACAACAGACTCCCACATCCTGGAATCTTGAGACTTGATGAAGCCTTCCATTCTTTGGCTCCAAGTATCAAATCCCTCAGGAGTATCAGTGGGGACTTTGTCATAGTTCTAGTTTCCATATCAGCCTTTGAGATAGGTGCCATTTGAAAAGTTAAGTGAAGTGTAAAACTAAGAGGATTTAAGATGGTGAGATCTTACAATCAAGAGCCTGGAAAGCTCTGATACCAATTGCAGGACCGGTAAGGGTACTTAAGTTTGCATTAGCTTCACAAGAGGAGTGATCTTAGATCACTTCACCACTCAAATAGGGAACTGGTAACTTTACTGATGATACAAAGCAACACAAGTAATATTAAAGAGACAGAACTATAAGAACAAGAACAAAGTCACAAGAACGCAAGATTAAGTTTTCAAGGAAGTTGTATATTGATTCTCTAGTTCTATTACAAGTGTTTGCAAGTATGTCTAATTACAAGAACCGGAGACTATTTATGCTACAACCTACAACCGTCAATATACAAAATGACAGTTGGAATTTTGACTAATCTAGACAACAAGATCAATCTACAGTCAAAAGGCAGATTGCCTTTTGACTAGTGACTATGACATGCCATAGCTCACTGACTTAATCTAATACAGACAAGTCTACAGGAACAAAAGTGGGAAGTTACAGTCAAACACTTTTTCTATTGTTTGATAAAGTATGGAAGTTTCACCAACTAATGTTAGAAGGTGAGTCTTCAGAGCAGCAGCGGAAAGTACATCAGCTTTATCAAAAAGTAACTCAGAGAAAGCATCTTTTCTCTGTCTTCGGAAGAAATCTGTCACAACAAAGTGGCTTCGGAAGACTTTGTCTTTTGAAGCTTCGGAAGACTTCATCTTTGGCTTCGGAAGAAATGAGTCTTTGGCTTCGGATGATTTCACACTTGTAATAATTTTCTGATAAGTGTGAAACTTTAGAAGTAACTTCTTCTGAACTGTTGGTTTCGGAAGATTTTACACTTAGACTTATTTGTGAGTGTAAAACTTCCGAAGCTAGTTCATCTTTGTTCCTTAGTGCATGCAGGAAGACTTGGTTGTTCTGGTATCTTTTGGTTGCATCAGCCTTTAATCTTTAGATGTTCCTTACAACAACACTCTAAAACTCAGGGACTAAAATGTGATTTATAAAATGATATACACGTTTAAACATAAAGTGTTAACCTTTAAAATCTAAAGGGATTAAATATAATTTTAATCAAAAAAATCCAATGTTCCATCCCCCATCGTCGACCTCCCTTCCGGCCACTATTGCGGCCGAACTCCGGCGAGTCCCTCACACCCAAAACACTCGACTTATTTGTAATCAAACCGTTCCAGACCTCTCTTGAGTCTGTCTCGAACCCAAGACCAACTCAAATTGAATGTGATGTTCATTTCATGGGGTTCACTCGAAACCGAAACCCTCTATCAAAAATCAAATCGGTTTCAATTGAAAACTCAATCAATTGACGCAATCAAATGACCTGTAACGCATTATTGATCATTTCAATATAGTAATCATATCAATTTGAACTTGTAACTGCTAAATCATTTACAAACTCAAGCCGAAACCCTCGTATCCAAATTGAACTTGTTGGACCTGAAACCGAAAGAATTCGTCTATATAACAGAGGGGTTTTGTTATAATCGATTCCTTCAACCTAAAACCGATACGAGATGCGAGAAGCGCACACATCATGTATGAGATGCGTTAGTATTAAAGATATCAAAAATTAATTGTACAAACATTTTCTTGTATTATTAATACTTCAACATAAAACTACTTGTTAACACACTCAAAAACATACTGTAACATAAAAATCAAAACTCATAACTATTATACTATGCTAGACTATTGAAACAACAGTTAACCAAATGTAAATATATAGCATGAACACAAATATGAAACAAAACACCATAATGTTGAAAGGTTAGACCCGTATTCATGTTGAAAAGATTCGAACCAGGTCCAAAATTAAAGAAAAAACATAGCAGTGCATAATGCACGCATCATGGCGCATCTTTTGCATTGGCGCATGAGGGGTGTATCATGGAAACACAACGCATCAGATGTTGTGATACACTCACAACAGCGTATAACACATTATGCACAAATAATGCGTGCATTTTAAAACCAATATAATATGTTAAGAACTGAAACTTGGATTAGATGAAACAAAACATTACAAGATAGTCAGCCCGATTTGATAGAGGCTACTATCCAATACTTTACCCTCCATTCGGTTTCCCTCCATTAATCGATTGACCCAACCTAGTTTGACCGACATCGGGTTCGCGTATGTATCAATACATCCCACCCAGAAAAACGACTTGTCCTCAAATCGAAATTAAGGGAATGATGAGTGAACAAGTTATAATTTTTTGAGTTGCTTCTTTCAAAGGGAGGTTGCACCAAGCAATAAGCCTTTCAGTTGTAGGTTGGCCAGCTTCATAAACCCCTTTATGAGCTAAAACAAAATATGGCTGCAAGTTAATTTCCCAACTTTTAATAAACCAAAAATATAAACGTGTGGCAGGTACCCATTGAACCAACTAGAGTAATAGGTCCAGGAACTAATAGAAAACATAAAGCAAGTCTGTGAACTCCTAGACGACAACCCGATAATAACTCTATAAGCCTCGGCTTGTTCCTTCACCTTTGATGAAGGCCTTGCAATAGGTCCACTAGACATGCCACATTCAATTGTGAACCCAGTTGTTGGACCATCAACCCATCCTTTCTGTTCGATACTAGTGCAGCCTGGAGAGAACCTGTTCAAGTATAATTCGCCTCCATCCTATGGCAGGTCCTCTGATTACCACCTATATCTAGACCCCACTCAAATGTTAATTTGTGGTTCTTGAATGTTTTTGAGTTTTGCTAAAAGTATCTTCCTTTTCCACATCTGTTTGATTATCTTGTAAAGCTTCCTTGTCATCCATCAAGTCTTGATTGCTGCAACATCATCTTTCAAGGCTAACTGGGAATCTATATAGCTACAATCGCTGCTTATTTAGACATAATAACATCTTCTCTGTGGTTTAACTGAGACTGAATCATCTCTTCTTCGTTTCCTGGAAATGGAACCAAATGATAGAACCCAGAAATCAAACAAAGGTAATTGACAGATTAATTACTAGAACCAAAAGATTACAAGATAGAAAACCCTATTCAAGATGGGTTAATCACCAAGAACAAAGGTATAGATACCTAATTCAAATAATATAAACATTAACAATCCAAAATAAAATATTGAAGACTAATACTTGAACTAAAAATTAAAGGAAGTAGTCATCCCACTTCCTGATTTCATGGATTAGCCCTATCCATTAAGCTTTTGAATCATTCCCTCTATTTACTTTCCCTCCACTCGTTTCCCTCCATTTAGCAGACCCGACCAATTTCTGATCTAGCATTGGATTATTAGGTTCAGGTTTGTATCAATACAACCCCTGGAGAAATGAGTTGTCCTTAAGTCGATAATTCGATAATTATTGATTGTTGTGCCAAGCAATCAGCCATTCAATTATAGTTTGATCTGCTTTATAAACCCCTCCATAAGCTAAAGTAGATTGTGAAGGCCTTGCAACTTCCTTGTCGTTTTCATCTAGACCCCACCTAGATGATCCTTTGCTATCAAGCCAAGTCTCCAGACTGGAACTGTCACACCCCCGCTTATAGCGGAAACACGAAGATATAACGGACGGAATCGTCATAACACATTGACCATTAATAAAGATGCATTAAATGAGGAAAACCAACGTGTCATGATGTCACCCGACACAAACGGAGACTTGTGTCGCAGTTAGTCAACTCCACGACAAAACATAGTCAACAAACAAAATAAATATGAATCCCCACAACCCGGGAGCAAGTAAACGAAAACATGATCAATAAAGATAATCCAAACATAATTGTCAAAGACACCCAACTAGTTTAAAATGCATTTCTTAAGGTCATTACTAAGGCAGCATCCCTAGCTATCCTTGATGGTTGTTACCTGAAAAGATATGCTCAAAAGGTTAACGTATTGTTGGTGAGTTTCCAGGTTTAAAATAATAAACAAAACTTGATGTTGTGTAATAGTTTGGTAGAACATAAGTGCATATAGTTATAAGCAAGCTATATCACATGTAAACATGAGTCTCACAACTAAACCTATGATGTGCACACAAACCTTGTCGGAACATATTCACCCTAGGGCCCGTCCATGGCCACTATCAGTCCCAACTAGTATACTAAAAAACAAGGGTGGGGGTGTCAGCCAATAGTACTATCAATACATGTCCGTTGGCTCCAACACTGGAGTTAAATAGTTGTGAATAAAGAATCACACAGATAACTCATGCATGTACTAGATATTAACTTACCAACAGTAAACACAATAGTCCTAAAATGCAATTGAGTTCACAGCATAAAAAGGGTGAGCATACTTTTCCACCTAAGTTTTATAAATAATTAAAATGAAAATGGAGCCGCGAAACTCACCTTGAAATAAAACGAAATAAGGTGAACAAAAGGCTTCAAGAATGAGAGCAACAAAAATCAACCATCTATAATTAATGGTAATAAAATCTTAAAACACGTCCAATGAGGATAGATCATTCGGACGGTTTCGGGTCAGATCGGGTTCGACGCGTGACACACACATCAAATATGAACTTAAATTATCTACTTAATAAATAAGAACGTTATGAATTATATACATACATATATATATATATATATATATATATATATATATATATATATATATATATATAATTAGTCCATATTTACTCACTGTTATTCACTTATATATATATATATGTATAACTTTAATTACTATTCACACATGTCATACACTTTTATAATACGACCACCATACATATATCATCACACACACACATACACACACACACACACACACACACAATATATATATATATATATATATATATATATATATATATATATATATATATATATATATATATATATATCATTTATACACCCTAACACACTACATAAGAATAATGATAATAGTAATAATATATTAATAATAATATAATAATAATATAATAATATTAATCATAATAATAATAATAATGTTCCATAACAGAAACTCACACACAACACACACACACATTACGCATAACAGACACATATAACCTTATACACACACACTCTCCACACCAAACACACATATTCTGCACACACACACACGAAACACATTCACATACACATACACGGGTCACACTAAACACACACATTCACTAAAACACACACTAAACATATTCATACACATATATGATTCACACACTAAACACACACATTCAATACATTCAAACACATATACATACAACAATATATACAAACACACACACATATATATAGGAACATTCGAACAACAGCCGCACACCGCCGCACAACCACGAACATCACCGTACACAACCTAATCAGCCCGAACCATGGAAACGAACCCGACCTTGACGAAATGAAATTAAACCGAACGGGACGACAAAACAAACACGTAACCTGTTTGAAACGCTCGACGACAAGTTGCCAGCGGTCACAAGGTCACGGACGGCAATCGACGGTGAGAACCTAGCCGAAGATGAGCTCGATCAAGAGAGGGGGGCTGTCGGATCGGCCACGACGGGGGAGGGGTCGACAGCAGGTAGGGTTTCAGGTGGGGGAGGAGCCAAACAAAAACATGCATATATATTTTTAATTTTGCAACTTAGTCTCTCAACTTTGGATTAACTATTCCCTTTAGTTTAGCTAAATTACAATTTAAACCCTGAATTTATTAATTATAATAATAATAATAATCATAATACTAATAATAATTATATTAATAACAATAGTGATAATAATAATAACAATAATAATGTTAATAATACTAATTACTATTATAATAATGTTATTTATACTAATAATAATTATTATTATTAATTATTATTTATATAATATTTATCTAATTTGTCATATTATAACATTAGGGTTAACACGCAAGACGAATAAGACAAAAATTCGGGATCGGAACGAATTAATTACGCGACAAAGGTAAATGCACAAGAACAAGCTTTGCGTCAATCAACGGACCTGATAGTGACGGATGTCACAGGAACTACGGTTACCACCATCATGCCACATGTCTAGAGGAGATGGATCTCTAGAATGAGTGATGTCTCTACCAACATTCTTTTTACCAATAAAGTTTGTTTCTACTTCCCGCCAACAACATGCATTTGTTGTGTCCTTTGAAACTTTTCTCCAATCTTTATTTTCATCGGTGACATCCGGTCTGTCACACCCCAACTGATGGTGAAATCATCAGGGTGGACGAATATGAATTGATTATTCATAGCACATGGTATAAATAAGTTGAAATAATATTGAATGTCATTTTCATTGAATAATATTAATCAATCAATACATTACAATCAAATAAAACTCAAATAACCATAATAAAAATATCATTTATTTTGACTAAATCCAAGCCCTAAATGTGCATATAGAAGTCCACTAAGTTGCATTTCCTGAAATCACGTGAAAAATTAACGAGTCAGTCAAAGAATTAGCCGGTGAATAAACACAGGATTTGCTTACATATATAGATTGATTAAAATCATCAAAAGAATTCAACTCACATGGAAATGTCAAGACTTATAGATGTAATAGTGTAGCATAAAGGACAAACCACACACAATCAAACCTAATTCTTGAATTGACTCGGTCCGCAAATGAGACTTTGTGATAGAATGTGTGAATCCGGTTCTAATCACTACTCAATAATCATACGAGGTTGGTTTGTCAAACCAATAGATCTATTATTGTTACCGTAGTTACATTAATTAATGATTTTGTTATCATATAGTTTATCTAACTACGAATATATAATTGCAAATAATAATATAGTATATTTTAAATTGAATTTTGAAATAGAATAACAATAAATAATAATGATTGAATATGAATAACATGATTTCTCCAAAATATAAAACACATGAAAATGAGCTATGAATACTCACCTTGTATAATGTAGTTGTAGGGTTCACAAGAAAGTTTGAATGTTCAAGAGTCAAGTGTGATGCCCTAAAGGATAGAAAAAAAAGCAATAACTTAGGTTCGAAAGTCATTACAAAAAGTTCGAATGTTTAGGGAATGCCAAAAGGTGAAAGCTAGATTGAAAAATGATTATTGCACCAATTTTAGATTCTAGATAGAATATTTGGTACGCGTTTGAACATGTTTTAAACATATCAAATGGTTTCAGAAAATTATAAAATCATAGTTAACTAGTTTAGAGTCTTTTAGGCAACTTTTGTTTTGAAAAGTTTTCATGTAAAGACCCAAAAGTAGGTCAAAACAGCAGCACAAGATATAAGGTGTTGAAATACGGACTCAATTTGTGAAGGTTGTTGTGGAATTCTCCGGTTGAATTTGATGACGTATAAACTAACGTTATAAGGACAATTTCACGAACTTAATAGTGGAGTCTGAATTTGCTCAAATTTAGTTTTTTCTGACCAAGTTATGGTTGGTTGAAGTCATACTACATTCTGCCTAAATTCTAGCAAGGCATTTATGTGAACTTTGAAAATTGTTAAATCGTGATTCATGTTAGAATGAGTCTTAATATGTCAATATATAGTATACTAAGTTAATATCTCGTGTATTACATAGGTTGCATAAATAAATATTAAATAGTTAGTAACAAAAATTTATCAATTATAAATCAATATCTTGAGATATGATATTATTAAAATTACGTACGAGTAACTACTATAAATAATAAAAAACCGATATCATTTTTTAAACTTTTATTTTATTATTTTTAAAAAATATTTTTTATATATTTTGTTACAAAACAATATGTTTTTACAAATGCTATTTTTAAAAATTTTCTTATAAAAAGTTTAAATTTTAATAATTTTTGTTCCATAAAAATTTCATTTTTTAAAAAACACAAGTTTGAAATATTTGTTATTTAAAAAAAAAATGATGTTTTAGAAATAGTTTTTATTTTATATAGAATTGTTTATTTAAAAATTGCATTTTTAGAAAGATCTCTTTTCGTAATTTATAAAAAATATTTTTAATCTTAAAATAATTAAGTATAATTATTAGTAGGGGTGTGCAAGAAACCAAAATAACCGAACCGCAACCGAAATAACCGACGCAACCAAACCGAAAAAACCGAAACCAATAAGAAACCGACGGTTTGGTTTGATGATTTTTTAAAAAACCGGTTTTTTTCGGTTCGGTTTCGGTTTTGCTTGTAATAGAAACCGAAAAAACCGAACCGAAACCATAAAACCAAACTTTTAAATTTAGAGGTGTATTCATATACTTATAAACATGACTAGCCTATTAATAACTTATTTAACCTATGCTATCTAAAATATATAGATATTTAAATTCAAAAATAATCTTTAAACTTTTTGTTTGGTAGATTAAATTATTTTGTTGAATATTTTGTTATTGTATTTTATTAATTGTAATTATATTTAATGTTAAGTAATTTATAAGAATATATAGATTAGGTTTAAAGATCAACAAAATGATGTAAGCTCAAAGTTTCTAGTTTAAATTCATTACTTTGGACCAATTAAAAAAAACTTGAAGCCCAAAACCAAAACCGAAAAAACCGAAACTGAACCAAAACCGAAGTGAAAACCGAAAACCAAAAACCAAAAAACTGAAACCGAACGGTTTTAAAAACCTAGAAACCGAAATATCGGTTTTTGGTTTTGGTTTTAGGTAAAAACCAAACCAAACCGACCATGCACACCCCTAATTATTAGTAACTAATGTAATTATTTATTAGGAGAGAGAAGCGGGAAGATAAGATTTAATAACTCTATTATTTCACCATGTGTCAATGAAAAATCTTCTTTTATTAGTATAGATAGATTAGAGTCCATTTGAGTTATGAAGAACGTTTCAAGACTTCGACATAACCATCATTTAGAGAAACATTCTTGTGGAATAACCAAATGCGGTAGCATAGCTTTCCATGTGCAAACGGTATTTTTTTGTTTATGTTAGCGTGTTGTTAGCTTGATTTAGGCATGTTAGCGATTGTTAGAGGGTTAGTTAATGCTAGAGTTAATGATCAAATAATCATGATTAAAAAGGAAAAAAAGATTTAGTAGAAGAAAAAAATAAAAGTAAAAACATGAAATCATGAGAACAATAGGTGAATCAAATCATTAATGAATTTGTTTATTATTTATATTTCTTACATCCATCTACAATAATATAGTATATGTTAGGATGTTAGGATGGTTTTTAGACTAAAACAAAATAAAAAAATTGAAACAACATAAAAAAGTGTACAATATAAAAGTAATAAAAGATTATCTTAGCATTAGAGAGCTTTTGAAATTACTTATAAAAGAAATTGGCCAAAATCAAATGATGATAGAAAGATTTGTGAGTGAGACTTTTGAGAATGAGCAAAATAAAATGAGACCTAAGACTTGCTTTTATAATTGAGGTAAGGAGAGGTTTAAGAATAATTTTAATGGTGAGTTTGAAAGGTTTGTGAGTGAGACTTTTAGGAGTTATGATTGGAATTTGAAAAAAATAATATAAACTTAAATAAAATTAATAAGTAAAATAATAATTACAATTTAAACTCTAAATTTTATTAAAACCCTAGTTTTAGTTATTTATCAAATTATTAGTATAAATCTTGTAAACTTTGTAATTTAATTATTTATTTAATTTAATAATCAAAATCTCATAATTAATATTAAAATCTTATTAATTTATAAAAAAATATTTTATAAATTATAAAATTGTTATAAATTGAAAAATGTCATATTTATTGTATTTGAAAGACTAAAATATATAGAATGACTAAATAATTAATTCATTACTTAATTGACCCAATGAGTTGGGTTTATGTTTTTAAAATGAGTAAGATGTTACACGGTCTCTATTCCTTCAAATTAGGATTAATTCCAAGTGAAGGAGAACTTGGTATGATGTTAACATCACCCACATCAAGCGATAAATCCTTGCTTTTTGAATCTGCATGTACGTTTTCATTCTCGGGTAGTAGCACGAGATCTATCAATGTGCCTTGAGGTTCATCATTGGTTTTCTTGCTTTTCAAACACATACTATATTGTTATTATTCTCACATACAAATGACTCTACATCAGGGTATTTATACCTATTAATACAGACAGTTATTTAACTATTTTTTGATAATTAATTGGCGGAAACATAACAACCCGAATGACCTGTGACTATGGTTATGCAAATTGACTTTTGATTACTTGACCCCTATTTTGACTTTCTTATTTGACTTTTAAATTACATAGATTTCACATACTCATAATTAACTAGGTATTTAAGCCGCACGTTGCCGCAGTTAAACGTACTAAACGTTTTGCTTTAAGTTACCATGTTTAATACATATTTTTCATAAGGGCTACCCATTGCATAGAGTGATGATACAAAAGAACTTCTAGATCTTATGAGGCTTTCTTTCTTACATTGGCATCAAAAAGTGAAGAATCTGAAGCAGGATTTTGATGTTGGAGTTACAAAAGATGGTCTATAATCCTTGCTTCCAAAAGGTGGATTTGGTGAAAAAAAGGAAGAGCCCTATGCTTCGCTTGAAGTGGGTGTGCAAAAGATGGCGTTGTTTGTAGCCGCTGATTTCAAAACATGAACCTAGATGATCAGATGTGCATTTCTATTGTTCTTTAGCATTTTGTTTTAGGCGCTTGTCCGGACCTTTAATTGTGTTGTATTTATGGTTAAATGATGTAGAGAAATCAGTTACGTATTCTATGTGTGATTGTTATTTTTTATCGTGCCTTGTTCACAGGTTCTTTTTGGTGTTTTTTTAGATGGGGTTGCTGGTGTGACTGTCGAGGAGCTGGTATCCTGTGTGGTAATTGTTGTTGTGGTTGGTGGTGCCTCGTAAGCTTTGTTCACTGCCATCTCCTCATTTTGGCAATCAGGCTTCAATTGGATTTCGAAGATGAAGGGTTTGTTATCAGATTGCAGAGTTCTGCGGGGAGTTTTTTTGGTTCACCGTTTTCCTCTGTGACAACCATGTCATAGCATGTTTTGCCGATAAGCGATGTAGCAATGTTGTTGAAGAACACAGCGGTTGCACTGCAATTGTCGTCAGTGATTGTAGCAGTGAATCTGTAGCTGTTAGGGTACACGCAGAAGGTTAGACGTGTAGCTGTGGAGTTTTTTATGTAAGAAGCGTGCTATTTCAATTTAATTACCAGTATGAATGTTTATCGTGGAAGCCGTGAGTAGTACAGTAGTATTGGTGGCCAGCTTGGTACACTTTGTTTGGACATTTTATGCATGATGGATAAAACCAGTCTTTTCTATTGCCCAAATGAATTTCTGCTATTTTAGACAAACACATGTAGGTTGTTATTTGTTGCCATAAAGAGAAATAAATGTAAGTAAAGAATGTTATGCTTGGATAGTATCTAAAAATTATTTTCATTCTAGAACTTGTAATAAAATGAAACTTCAGACAATTTTAAGATATTTATAACCTTTTTTGTCTCGTACAACTGGTTCATAACTCACACGTTCTGCAGGCAAAAACAAACGCACACGACCACCCTTGTAACATTGATTGTACTTAGGGTTTCTATTCCGTGGGACATAACTCACACGTTCTGCAGACCAAAAAGAGGCTCCACAAAACTCGCACAAATATTCAGGGTCACCACAATGAACGTATGCATACGATCGACCACCTAAACCTGAAGAAGCACTCGTAGAAGATGACGTTTGATCGGGCAGCAAAGGAGGTGTAGAAGGCTGACGGCGCCTACCAATAACACTACCTACTGCTACATTACTGCTAGTAAGATCTAAAGTTGTATTCGAGGACGAAAGCTAATCATTACTGTCATCTAACCAAATAGAAGACAACATATAGACAACTATAAGAGAATGTTAAGTAAACGTACGCATACACAACTATAACAGAATGTTAACTAAAAGTAAACAACAAAACAAAGTAAAGACAGAGAAAAAAAACAAACTTGTAACGAAACGCAGTGGCCCTACTATATAACCACAGCCTGCAAAACATTTCATAAACAAAAAATCATCAGTCTGTAAAAATAGCTTACAATAACCAAAAATAGGCATAACATAGTTTGCAAAGGTTACATCTAGAAAAACCTTTAAACCCATGTAATGTTCGATTACACACTAATATGTAAACATTATTATATTAACTTTAATAATTCATACATCTAATAATAAGGATTAAAAATATATATTGGTAGCCCTAAAGTTGTGTATTGCCCCCTAACTATAGATCAGATCCATCCACCCTCTTTGGTAGATCCTAACACGAATCATCGGACATGTAACCTTAATAAGTTTATTTTTCTTGAAGTAAAATAAGGAACCAAATGCTACTACCCAATCTTAATTTGACGGAATACATGTCAAACACCCTTTTTCAATTCAATCAAATCACCAACATATAAAATCAAATAAGTAACTTCAAGAAACTATACAACAGTAATCATTCACAAAAAGAACACTTAAAGAAAACCTAAGGATAACACCCCAAGAGTACTAACTCACTTCTTATAAACGAAACACATATAACTACTAAGCGCAGCTCATCGTAAACCCCAACGAACATAATCATTTTTGTAAAATTTTAAAACTGGCAGCCAAAACAAAATAAACAATTCAACATACCTGCGCAGCAGCAGAAAGATACGCCCAAACTTGCAACAACCTGCCAAAAAAACACAAACCACATACACCAACAGTCAACATGCCATCGTAGTTAAGTCAACAAAACAACACATGCTAACAAATAGCAACCAAAAGATAATTAACATTGAAAAATAATACGCAACATACAACACCATTAGTAATATAAAGAAACATAACAGTTTAACAAACTTTAACAACAACACAAAGACAAAGCCAAACCTGCAGCAACCTGCTAAGAAAAAAAAAAGAGGATCACATACATCAACAGCCAACATGCAATCCAAACTAAGTCAAATTTAACATACCTGAACAACAACACAAAGACAAAGCCAAACCTCCAGCAACCTGCCAAGAAAAAAAAAGAGGATCAGATACACCAACAGCCAACATGCAATCCTAACTAAGTCTACAAAACAACAAAGGAAACATCAACAGATAAACTAACATGGCCAAAAAAACCAACGGAATGAGAATATACACCAAATAGCGGATCAAGATAAAACCACTCAACCATAGCAATCAATGACTCAGAAAACAAATCCAAACCACAACAATTAACGACCCAGAAGACAAGCCCAAAACCCAGTGAACTATCATCCATAGTAAACACCAATAAAGGTTCACAGCCATGACAACAACCACTTGAAAACCAACAACATGCACAAGTCAGAAAACACCTAATCAGGAAGGGCAGAAAACCAAAATAAAAAACGGAGATTGGATGTATTATAACGACTATGAAGACACATCAAAACCCAACCACTTTTCATCCACAGAGAATGCCAGTGAAGAGTCGACACCAAATTAACAACACCAAAAGATTAAACCCAAATTAACAACACACAAGAACATGCAGAACCAAAAGATTAAATCATAACCCAAACACCAAACCCATAAGAAAAGAAAACCCAAATCGGAAGAACACTAAACAGCTCAAAATCAAACAGAGCGAAGAAAACAAAAACCCAAACCTTAACAAAAAGCTAACAGTTTAACAAACTTAATAAAAAACGGAGATTGGATGTATTATAACGACTATGAAGACACATCAAAACCCAACCAATTTTCATCCACAGAGAACACCAGTGAAGAGTTGACACCAAATTAACAACACCAAAAGATTAATCCCAAATTAACAACACACAAGAACATGCAGAACCAAAAGATTAAATCGTAACCCAACACCAAACCCATAAGAAAAGAAAACCCAAATAGGAAGAACACGAAATAGCTCAAAATCGAACAGAGCGAAGAAAACAAAAACCCAAACCTTAACAAAAAGAAAACATATATGCAGAGCCTAACCAAGCATAATCAAAGGCAAAACACACAAACAATCAGCGACAAAAACGAAAACACAGTAACCCAAATGAAAAGGCAGAGACGAAGACGCAGTAGCAAGATCCATACTTTCATCCACAGAGAACACCAGTGAAGAGTCGACACCAAATTAACAACACCAAAAGATTAAACCCAAATTAACAACACACAAGAACATGCAAAACCAAAAGATTAAATCGTAACCCAACACCAAACCCATAAGAAAATAAAACCCAAATTGGAAGAACACGAAACACCTCAAAATCGAATAGAGCGAAGAAAACAAAAACCCAAACCTTAACAAAAAGCAAACATATATGCAGAGCCTAACCAAGCATAATCAAAGGCAAAACACACAAACAATTAGTGACAAAAATGAAAACACAGTAACCCAAATGAAAAGGTAGAGACGAAGACACAACAGCAAAATCCATACAGCCAATCAAACACAAAACGGGATGAAAGCACTAAACACGACTCGAAACTAAGCATGCAATCGAAAACAGATGTTAGGGAAACATATCTGAAGCCAGAGAAAGAAGAACACAGGAAGCGGAGAAGAACGCAACAGGAAAAGCAAGGCCCTTTAACAACCGCGAAAAAGCAAGGCCCTTTAACCACACGTGCGACACATGTGCCGTCCAAAAAAAATAAAAAAACCACCGAAAATCAAAAAAAAACCACCGACATAGAAGAATAATAGGAATAGAATAATCAGAAAAGCTAAAATGCTTAAAAACATACATACAGATCATCCAACATACATGTGGTTTGACCACCATTAGGAATCAACTTGCATATACCTAAATAAGTTTAAACAGTGTTGCAAAAATCAATGCTAGCATAATTCGATTTCAACTAATGGCTCAACTAATTGGTCAAAGGTCAAAATCAGCCAAAGATCGAAGAAAATCGGTCAAAACTAGTCAAATTTGGTCATTGGAGAAAATCGGTTAAAATTGGTCAAAACTGAAAATTTATATATATAATTTCGAGAAATATTGTATGTATATATTTACAAATTTAAAATTTAACATATAAAATTCCAATCCGACTAATCTCTGGCCAGTACCCCATCGCCCGACTTACAACCATGAATTTAAATAAAAAATGCATGTTGATCAAATTGGATCTCTTTTATAGAGGGAACATGATGAAAAGTAAAATCAATATATGCACCACTTAGGGCTCCAAATACGCTGCCGTTTATGGTGGCGTAAGCAGCATGAACGCGGAAGCACTGTTTAGAAACCCAATCTTCAAAACGTTTGAGTCTACTCTCATCGGAATGTTTTTTGTCACACGTCATGAAGGCTAAACAGAGAACAAAGAACTAATAGTTAAAGCCCTAATTTTCGTTCGTGTATGTGGATGCGATCATATGCAGGAGTCAGTGAAATCAAAACGCTAAAGCCTTAATTGAATTTTGGAGTTTATTTCATCATATTAAGCATTGAAAGAATCATAGTGTTAAATAGCAATATATCCTACTCTTCATCTCCATCTTTATAATTACACTAAATATCATTACCTTTTATCTCTCTTTTTCAATCAAATAATATTTTTTATACTTTTATTATTACATTTTCCCTCTAATCTACTCACAATCACTTTCAAATATATTAAAAAATTAACAGAGATAAATAATGTTTTATCAAATATAGAGATGAACAATAATATGTTTTCTATCATCCATTCACAAAAACTCAAAACTATTCTCTATAATACAAGAAACTCACTCACAAATATATAAAAGATGGGATGTGAATGCTATTAATACAACCTTTTTATCTAACAAAAAAGTTGTTTTAGGCTAATATAACCTTTTAACGTCTAATGCATTATATTTTGTTTTAGTGTGACTATAAAATTATTGTAAATAAAATTTTTACGCTTTTTCTATAGCAATACCCAATTTAAGAACTTTTAAATTATTTTTTATCATGTTTAAACTTCGATGTCTTGAAGAATTATCTAACTTTTTATTATTGTGCTATCAACCTAGCATCACATGGAATCTTTACATTCTTTCAAAAAGACGGCTCACACGCTGATTTACTACTACTTTTCATTATATACCACATGTTAAGATTTGAAACATTATTTTCTTGTTTTATAATTTTATCATTGTGTCACTGGCTACAAAATATTTACCTATTTAACTATTTGTATGCCAATGATTTTTATTCCAACTGGTTAATATTAGCTAGCGATAACATGTAAATATGAGGATGTCATAGTTCAAGTCTTAATCTGAGTAAAATGTTCAAAGTCGAGCCATGAGTTTTCTGGTAATCAAAGAATAAGACCTATCATCCGAAACAGAGTCGACATTTACCAGTTTAAATTTTTATCTTTGATTATCTTCCTACTCTAATAAAGAGTATCTTGGGAGGACATGTGGCAACACCATATTTCTTCCCATCAAAATTTTCCCGTTTCTCTCTCATATTTAATAATAATTACCTTAATTACTAATAATAGTATTTAACTCTTATTTAAATTAAAGTGTATTTTTTTAATTAACTAAGAAAGATATCTTCTAATTAATTTTTTTTTTAAAATAATTTTTTTAAAAATAAGAAAATGTTCTAAAACATCAAACTTTTTTAACAATACAAAATATTTTAAAATTGATGTTTTTTAAAAAGTATTTTTTTATAAGCTAAAATAATTAAAATCAGGAGTTATATAAGAAAACTTTTAAAAGTAATATTTAATTATTACAGTTTGTTTTGAAACGTGTTTAATTTTTTTTGGCTAAAAATGTTTAAAACGAAATTTTAAAAAGTTAATATAATTATTTGATTACTTATATAGTTTTTACTTATATGTCATTTCAATCGTAACTTATTTTAAAATATTATTTTATACTTAATAAATTTTTATTATATTTAATATTTTATTTATTAAACCCCATACTAAAAAGCTGGTTTGTATTTATATATCAGTTTCGAAAGAAGTGTTCTACTTCTACCAAAGTGATAACAAAGTATAACGGAAATCATCCGTTTGTCGATCATCGTTTACACACACAATCGATCCTTTTCCTCTCCGTCGTTTCGTTTTCTCCGCCTCCGCCGTCGGCACCGACCGCCGCCGTGTTAGTTGACAACCGTCGCCCTCCGACGACGATCGGAAACCCTACTATCATTTGGTACTTCTTCGCCTTTGTTCTTTCCTTACGATGCATTTTTGTACTTGATCTGCTTGCCATAAACCCTTGAATATGAATGTTTGTTCATTCAATTGGTGCATTAGGGTATGATTTGTCATCAGATGCCTACAATTAGCAATTGATATTATAGGTAAGGTAACTATTAGGCAGTCAATTTTACTCTCTCCTTTGCTAGTTTCTTTAACAATTAGGGTATATGATCATCACTGTCGTATAATGATGACAATGGTCAAATAAGTAATTTTGGATCAAAAGAAGTCACAGAAGGAAATGCTGCAACTTCTATGGGAGAACTTAAAAAATGATGCCGTTTTATGGGACTGAGGAAGTAATTGTTGGTTCTTAAACCTATATATTGTAATTTTGTTGTCGATAATCGGTTGGAAATGTGCTATTTTCAATGGAATGAGTTATTTTGGTAACTATCAAATCCAAATCTCTATGTGTAACAACAATATCATCACAGAGCTTTTGTGTTTTTATTCGTGTGTACTTATTGTAGTCATTTATTATATTATACTTTGATTGTACATGTTGTGATTCATTTGCTTTTTACTGCAGGATTTCTATATCACATCATCAAGGTAGGATATTGTTCTTTTTCGTTGACATTACATATTGAGAGTTACTTATAATTGTATTTTTAAACTAAAGGGTTTATTTGTTAACTCTTAGAGGCTCAATCATGGCATGGCGTGAAAAGGGTGAGTGACTAAAGCCTTCCATTTATGTACTTGTCTACTCTTATGTGGACAACATTAGTTAACAAACATGAGATGATAAATTTGGAATATGACATTACCAGGAGATGTGTAAAAAGATTTATGATAGATGGTTTACTAAAAGGTGACATGCTTGATTGAATTGATATTTTCTAACTGCCAAATACAGCTTAGCTTCACCCAACTACAGCTGGGCTTAACCACACAATCCTGTCTTTATTACAATCTTTAATTTTTTTATAGATAAATGAGGATATCACGAATGTACTCTGTTTATATTATTGTTTTGTAAGTAGTGGGTTAGTCAATGTATACAAGATAAAACTCTAGAGAAATCTATTTTGGGTCCAAGGGCTAGAAACCATGTAAACCTTAATCGTGCAATACTAATTTAATAAGTAACAATGATGAATGAATCATCACCCTAGAAGCGCCATTAGATGGCTATTAGTTGGGCTAGATACCTTGAATCAAAGCCAATGAAGGGAGAAGTAGACTTCATTTAATGTGTTAATGATTGAGAGAAAGAGAGAGAGAGAGGAAGTGTGAGGAGTCTTAGTTTATATTGAAACCGCAATTTATCAAGTTAATTTAGTTTAAAAATGTTAGGTGTCACATGCACAAACCAACATGAAAACCAGTAACTAAAGCAGTAAAGAACATGAGAGATTTAATGTGGTTCGGTCGGTGATCGTGAGATATATAATGTGGTTCGGTCGGTGTGATCTACATCCATGGGCTGGAACCAGGGTTTGTATTTTCGTTAAGGTGCTCAAGGAATTACAAGTACATAATATTGTATTTTGTAGAGACTAATATAGGTTAACCAAACATCCAAACTTAATCTCCAAGAAAGGTCCAACCCGTGTAGAAAGCCTAGAGCTGGCCGGTTTGACCTTAGCCTCCACACCCGACAAATGGCTGCATAATTGTATATTGAAGATATATATATGATGTATTGAGAATCAGTGTAGTCCAAAAACTTGTTATAGATCAATACAAGTATATCAATAATTCAAGCCCATGTGCATCTCTTTTTATTTGACAACACAACTCAACTTGTCTGGTTCCATTTGTATTTGATTGCTAGGAATACTTGGAGTTGAGTTATGATTCTTGAAATAATATGTTTATTAATTGTTAATATATTACTGGATAGAAGTGAGAATGTCAGAAAAGATGAACTCGTTTTAGGTTTTGTACTAGGTATATGGTTTTTCGGTCATCCAAATGAGATGATCATATAGTTAATGAGAAGTAAAAGTTTAGTAACGTTTCTTTAGTCTGCTTTGTATAAAATTATGTAAGATGTAAGTTTTTATGTGTTTATGATGTATTATAACGTGAAGCAATTACTCTTTTTGTTGACCCATGTTATCTTTTTTTGTTGATTGCTTCTTTTATATTCCAGTCCTCATAAAGAAAGCAGAGAAGTTTGAATTAAAGGAATTGCAGAAGATTATAATAAATCGGGAACAACTACTAATACTCGACAGACTACTTAATGATGCTTATGTAATTCGTAGGCCAAAGCCAAGTGAATACGAGCATCGCAAACAACTTATCCGAGTCATTAATGATATCACAAAAGATATATATGGTAATGTTACTATTATGATTACATCTACTTGTATGTAGTTACTTGCCTTTAAATTTCATTTTATTAAGCAACTGTGTCTATTTTGAAGTTTAACTATTTGGTTTAAGCAGCTTTCATATGATTTAACTTATTCCATGCTCTATGAATGGTTCTATGTGCTTTTGTGATCCAGGTAAATCTGCCAGTTGTCCTGTAGTCGAGGAATTTGGTTCTTTTTCAATGGACCTTTTTACTACAGAAAGTGATCTAGATCTGTCCATCAACTTCAGAAACAATCCTTTAATGTTTCCTCGAGATCAGAAAATTAAAACACTTCGGAAGTTTGCAAGAAAGTTCTATTCACTTCAAAGTAAACTTTTACCTTTACTAGTCTTTGCTTTTGATATTATATATTTTCAGTTATAAGGATCCACATACTTTAAAACTAATTACATTCAATAAAATATGGATATTATAATCTCAGTAAGCATGCAATAGCTGTTTTTGGTTCCCAAGCGGCGACGCCTATTACAAGTTAGGTTAAATATTTACGTGGATTAGAAAAAACTACTCATTGTTTTCATTTTAAAGAGATATATATCCCAATATGTTGGCAAATCTATTCTTCAATTACTATTGTAATCAGATTCAAGTAAAATATATCCATGTATATTTATTATGAGGTTTAAACATCAATGGAACCTAGATAACTATAGAAAGGCAACAAGATAGTCTAGTGAACTGAACTTAACCTAATCATAAACAATATATTCAAGGATATGCCATTAACACCTTTTCTTCTTTTTTTCGTTATTATGTTTCTTTTGGTATTGTGATCGATTTACGTCTATTGGTGCCTATTGTTGTTGAAACATGTAATAGCAAGTTAGAGTTTAATAAGGATACTATTTAAAATAGTTTTTAAGACATCTTGCATGATGAACAAGTCTTGTAGAGTAAGTCAGCGATAGTACGTTCTCCATAGCAATATTTGTATAATGAACCTTGGGCTTTTTAAACATATCTTTTTACTAATTTAATGACAACCTTTTGACCTAATGGCACAACTGTGGGTCACAAGTCAAGACTGGTTCTGGTGAAACATGCCATTGTTTCGCGTGAGTTGAAGCAGGCTGGTCTGACGCACTCCTCTCATTCTTTATTCATTTGTTAAAAAAATATGAGTTATAAAAGCGTTAGTTAGGATTACTAAAACAATATATTTATGATGGTGATCCAAATCTTTGAAAATGTTTTAGGAGGTCGTATATGTTAAAAATAGACATTGGGTGACTTTCAACTCCTATTCTTCTTTTAGATAAAATGTTTGATTTAATCAAACCTAGTTTGACCCATTTATAAGTAAATGGTTTGAAATTGCCACCTCATGTCACCTTGTTGTGAAAACATGCAAAACTTATAGAAGATCCATATTGGTGCACATGAACATGAAAATCCAAGCACGATTTAGGCAAAAACAACATACTTTTTATCAAATAAGGTGACATTAAATGCCTTTGGTATATGTAAATGCCTGATGGTTATTTGTTTGTGATATTCTCTGGTTTAGATGGAGGCCATGTTAAAGGGGTTCAGCCCGTCATGAGTGCTAAGGTACCCATTGTCAAGGTTGTCGATACTGCAACTGGGGTTGAATGTGACCTTTCAGTAGAAAACAGGGATGGAATTTCAAAATCTTTGATTATTCGCTTCATTACTTCAATAGATCAAAGGTTTCAAAAGCTAAGTTTCTTGGTAAGTTCATGTTTTGTTGCTTCACTAGAATTGTAGAGTTTGTTAAACAGGATTTTAGTAAACTATAGAGATATAGTTTGCTTGAAGAGGATTTTATGTGACTATATTTGCTACATGCTCTCCAGGTGTATATCCACCTTAGATCTTGATATTATATCTATCTTTCCAGATGAAAGTGTGGGCAAAAGCACATGATATTAACAGCTCAAAAGATCGAACTCTCAATTCTTTGTCCATAATATTATTGGTTGCTTTTCATCTACAGGTACTGTATATTATTCTTACTTTACTTTTTTTATTTAATCATTATTGGTTGCTTATACAAAACTCTAGATAGAACTTGTATAGTTATGTTATTTTTTATATTTTTCTTGCTCAAACCAACTTTCAGTATGAAAGGAAAACATTCAAGCAGGTTATTTCTTTTTCTAACCCTGTAGTTTGGTCTTGTTATCCATCTATGGTTGCAGACTCGAGATCCCCTATATTACCTCCTTTTTCTGCCATACTAAAAGGTAATAGCAAGACTTATTTAAGAATGTAAAATTAAATAAATTATATGAGAACTCATCTTCTACAAAGCAAAACTTTGTGTGATATATGGTGGTCAAACATCCTTAAATTTAATTTGCTGATTCTATTTCATGAAATTTGTGAACATTCATCTCTATACACTTGACTGCATATTAAATTATTAATGGTTTTAGGATGATAAACAAAACATTAATTAAATTGTCAATGGATGATCAAACGAAATTGTCATTGGTAGCTGTGAGCCATTGGCAAGGTTTAAAAGAACGGAATCGAGCCTCGAGGCGTTTTCCCTTCGCCTCACGAGGCGTAAGCCTCGAGGCGAAATGAGGCGTAAGCCCGAGGCGGAAATTAAAATTATATATAAAAATTATATATCATATAAAAAATAAAATACTAAACATCAAACAAAGAACTATTCTACATAATTTTATCATTAAATTCAATAGTCATACAAAAACACAAATAATTAACATACTAATTAAAAACTAAAAGTTAAATGATAAATAAAAAATCCAAAACTAGAAGGAAACAACTGGTATTTATTCGAAGAAGAAGACAAAAACAATCAGTATCTTTGTATCAGAAACGAAGACAAAATCAGGGGAAATTTCAGTTCCTATTAATCAATTTCAGTTCGTATTAATCAATCAGGATCGGTTGCGGTCTAATTAAACCTGAATCAAAGACAAAACCAGGGGGAAATTCAAACCTGAATTGAAGAAGATGATAACAGACTTACCGCCTCTGAAATCTGGAATCAACTCTGAATCAAAAATTGAGAAAAGTGGGTCTGCGATGTAATAAAAACTGAGAAAATTGGGTCTGCCTTTGCCGCTTTTTGGTATAATTATGGAGAAAATTGAGAAAATTGGCGCCATCGGTAATAGGTCTTTTCCGCTTTCAAATCACCGGCTCAATCAAAAGTCCCGCCTTTGCGATTTCTGACCGCCTCGGCCATAAGAGGCGTACGTACGAGTTGGACCCTATGAGGCGCCGCCTTAGATTCGATTTTTAACCGCCTAGCCTCAAGGCGTACGCCTCGAGCGTTTTTTAAACCATGGCCATTGGACATAAATGTATCTGTTGTTTGAAAATCTGGTAAAAGGTGACATGTTGCAATTATTACATGTTAACTGGAACATTAATTTTTTTGAATTAGGGTGCATAGCTTATAAGTTGCAAATAGCTATCACTAATGGGTATAAAAGTAATTTTAGGGTTGGAAATTTTACCCAAAAGATATTTTTGTTTATTTTTGGACATTTTCAAAAAGATATACTTATAAGTTTCGAATCTACTTCCATCCTTTTATAAGAGATGATGCATAATATGCTGAAGGCACAAATTGGACAAATACAATTGAGTGTGGAATCCAATGAAATTAGAGTATGTAGTGACTAATAATGAAATGAAAAATTTTAGACTACTTATTGATAGACTCACGTCCTCGAATTCGAACATGCGAGCCGTTTGGGAGAGTTTCAAGTCGGACGGGGCGGCTCCACGGATTACTTCGGGTCAATTGTCGTGGTTCACTCATGATCCCCCATGACCCTGCATGCAATCTTTCCAACCACACCACTACTTTAACATTTAGTTTTATTATTTCATGCAATTTATTTCTTAGTTATTTTAATTTATTTTAAAATTTAGTTACGTGGCTTTCCTTGATTTAAGGTTAGTGGTGTGCTAGTTTGTTTTCCTATTTCTTATGTACCGGACATGAACGAATGAATTGGAGGAATGAGTTTTATGAATTAATTGAAGTTTTCTTTTGGGTTAATTTCTCTCAATGGATTTTTGAGTTAGATTAATTCTTCCATGCTAGTTCAAGTTTGGCAACTTGAATGGTGTTCTTGGAGTCTAGAATAGAGTCAAGTGGTGTATCTGTTTCTTGATTCAAATTTAGAATTGCCCAACGAGTTGTGCAAGTGGTGTATCTGTATCTTGTCGACCCGTTGTTTACCCGTTCTATTTGATTTTTTTAGATTCTATCCATTACCCCTACTCTGATTCCCCATCACTTATGTTCGTATCCATAATTATAGACTTGAGGGTTTTTATTTCTATTATCTAATTTGTTTTGTATATAGAGATTCAATGTAACCCTATTCTACAAAGTCAATATACAATAGTATTCCTTGTCTAATTTGGTATCAAAGCCAAGTTTACCAACAATAACCATACCCGTTGCCACTAACAACATCAACTTTTGGAATGTTTAGTTGCTACTTACAAGAGTAGTCGCCATCCCACTGCTCGCGCTGCAGCTTAATGCTGCCGGAGACTAATTAGATTTTGCACAACCAGGCGTTCTTGTTACGACAACCGTCTGCCGCCATGTGTCACTGTCTACCGTCATCTATCATCAGAAATAAAAAAGTTCAGTTTCTTATATCAAATTCTATATTATGGCTCAATCAACACAATAATCCCAGTTTTTTTAAGTAGTTTATTTACCGAGTGTCTTTAAATTGCTTATCATGTTCACTCTATGAAATTCATTTCCCATTTGCCATCGACAACAAACTACATATCCTATGCCCTCGGCATCACCTCATGTGGTACCTAATTCTACCATACGTTTAATGCGAATCCATTCACCACCCAAAGTTTAAAAGTACGGAATTGAGCCTCGAGGCGTTTTCCCTTTGCCTCATGAGGCGTAAGCCTCGAGGCGAACCGAGGCGTAAGCCTGAGGCGGAACTAAAAAATAAATTTATATATCTCATAAAAATAAAATACAAACTAATTTCATCATCATATTCGTCAAAAAGATCAAAAACACACATTAAGAAGACATGGAATGTTTGAAATTGACACAAGAGTCTAAAAAAAAAACAAACGGTAAAACCCCTGAGGCACCCCTGAAGCGCAACTTTTCTTAGCGCCTCAGCCCCTGAGGCGCACAAACATTATAACCCTCCGAGGCGTCGCCTCAGACTCGTTTTTAGGGCGCCTCGCCTCGAGGCGCGCCTCGAGGCGCACGCCTTAGCTGTTTTTTAAAACTATGGCACCACCTTCCCAACCTTGCTAACATCTCTTGCACCACTATTTTGAGTGTCCCCATCCTTCTCATCTCACCCACATCATCACCATCCACACCACCTCCTCCTCTTGTACCGTCCCCTAATCTACTTCAAACCCCAAACAAAGGGTTCCTTACCAACCATCAACTCGTCACCTTACTACTAACCTTGACCTACCTACTGAACCAACTTATTTACCTCTATCTAACATGCATCTGGAGTGGTGTTAAGTAATGGCCGAAGGTCCTTTGCTTTTGTTAAAAACAAGATGTGGACTCTTGTTCTTCATGTCCCTAACTCCAATCTCGTTGATTTTAAGTGGGTTTACTTGTTAACGCTAGGTAAAAATTGTACCATCACTCGCCACAAAGCTCAACTTGTTGCAAAAAGGTTTTCAAGTTTTGGTAATTTCGCTCTAGTTCATTCATCGTCCATAAGGTTTACATTGTGGAACTTACAAGCTGACCACGTTTCATAATTCTTAGAAAATTCAAACAAGCTAAGTAACTTGCAGAAGCTAAAGAAAACAAAATATAAAATGGAAATAATTGCCGGAACATGGAGACGTGGTTGCTTGATGGGATGCATGGTAAAAGCTGCATGAGAAAGAAACTTCACCCGCCATTGTGCATTCTGATTTACCAAGCTGCCCATGTTGTTGAGTTGCTCCACATGTTGTCGACTCGTTTGTTCCTTTTTCTAATGACATGGTTTAAAAAAACGGCTGAGGCGTGTGTCACGCCTCGAGGCGAGGCGCCTAAAAAACGAGTATGAGGCGACGCCTCATAGGGTTATTATGTTTGTGCGCCTCACAGGGCTGAGGCGGTAAGAAAAGCTGCGCCTCAGGGTTTTAATGTTTGTTTTTGATGTTTTAGACTCTTTGTGTCAGTTTCAAACATTCCATGTCTTTTTAATGTGTGTTTTTGATCTTTTTGATGAATATGACGATGAAAATTAGTTTGTATTTTACTTTTTATAAGATATATATTTTTATATTTATTTTTTAATTCCGCCTTAGGCTTACGCCTCAGTTCGCCTCGAGGCTTACGCCTCATGAGGCGAAGGGAAAACGCCTCGAGGCTCAATTCCGTACTTTAAACTTTGCTAATGACTAGTGGTTTTACGATAAGTGACCGTTCGTTTTGGATGTTGCCATCAATAACGAATGTTTTTTCTCTAATGTAACTCATAAATGGTCACTTTTAGATGTCTAAAATGCCCTTGTGCATGATGATCTTCATGAAATTGTTTATATTAAGTAGCGTCCTTTTATTGATCCACAAAGACCCGTGGTCTTTAAGTAACCTTCAAACTTTCTCACTATGCTTTTAGGAATTAGGGACTAACCAAGTGAATGTACCAGTCCTGAATCAAAAGGCCTCTACCGTGTGTCCATATTCTCATGCCATACCATGCATGTGATTTCTGTATCACGACGGCTTACTGCGTGTTAGGCCATCCTTTGCGGTGGTTGTGAGGTAAATGAGATTAAACTTCTTATTCGTACTGATTTTCGTGGTCAGTCATGTCAGCTTGGTAAACATATCCGATCTTCATAACCCCCAAAAGTGACGAGTCGAGCGAGTACTTTATTTGAACTTTTACATTTTGCTATATGGGTCCTTGCCTTACTAAATCTACCATGGATTTTAGTATTGTATTACTTTACCTACTCTTGTGTTACTTGGATTTGCTTTCTTAAATCTCATAGGAGAGTTAGTTTCATTTTTCATGATTTTCATTTCTCAAAGATCAGTTTAACATATTCATCATACACACATTAATGCTAAAGAATATATATCCACTAAATTTTCTACAAATCAAAAGTCACTTAGACACAGTTCACAAGTCTTCCTACGTGTATACACTTCAACAAAATGGCATTATTGAATGCAAGAATCACCATTTGTTGGATGTTGTTCACACCATCATGTTTCACTCTTCAATTATGGGGTGATGTCTTACATGAGTCTTAAGTCTATGCTATTGTGAAAATAACAATACCGAGTAATATGTTTGCAGTTAGGATTCTTTAAAGGAAAAAGCTTTGTGTATGGATTTAAAGATCTTTCAGTGGCACCAGTGCATAAACACATTGTTTGTACAAACAAGTTTAAAAACTTATATGACTAATAAGTAGCTTTCATTTGTAGAGGCAAGATAGAAGTGTAAGTTGTAGTTTTAATGAAATAGAATACAAGATGGCAGGAGCAAATATTCAGTGTTTTGAATTGGTGTGCAACGTCACCTGTAATGAACTTTAAAAAATAATAATGACCAACCTTTTATATATACAAACACATTAAAATAAAAAGGAGATAGTGACATCCATGTATTGAAAACAGTAACCAAAGGAGAGTAGATCACCACCACATTGACAACTTCGATTCTTCGAAGATAATGGAATTACCATCACAAGAGAATTAACTCTGGTCGATATTCTTTCAGAATGCGTTCTAAAATCTTGTTTATTTGTATGAATATTCCAATGTGCACATAGTTTTCAGAGATGATAACGAAGAACCGCCTCCGTTTCCACCTCATAAGAGTAAGTTTCTTTTCAATACAATTTGTTAATATCACTCTTTTTGAATCTAAAAAGATTGCAATATTGTTCTTTGTTGTTTTAAAAACCAAAATTATCTCAAAGTCAAGGTTGCTAAGTAGCAATCGAGAGAAATGGAAATCAAGGTTCATTTTTATTATTATTTATTATGGAGCATTAAAGCTCTGGTGGTTTCTTATACAAATTCCCTATTCTCTCGATTGCTACTTAGCAACCTTGATTTTGAGAAGATTTTGGTTTTCGAAACACTTGCAATCTTTTTAGGTTCAAAAGGAGTGGTATTAACAAATTGTACTGAAAAGAAACTTAATCTTCATAAGATGAAAAGCGGAGGCAATTCTTTGTAATCATCTTTGAAAACAAGTCGTGCACTATGGTACCTTTACATAAAAAACAAGATTTCATACCATATTCAACACACTGAAAGGAAATTGGTTAGAGTTCATACTCTTGTGATGGTGATTTCATGATACTCGAAGAATCATAATTGTCAATGTGGTGACTAGCAGTCTACAATCCTTTGCTTACTGTTTTCAATATTTGGATGTCATTGTGTCTTGTTTACTTTAATGAGTGTCTATATAAGAGGTTTAGTTCAGTTTATAATAAACTTATGGGTCACGATTATTTTTAAAATTCATTATAGGCGAGTTGCACACAAGCACACGGATTTAGGACATTGCATCTATGCTCCTTTCCATCTTGTATTAATTTCATTGACAACTTACACTTGTATCTTGTCTCTACAAATGAAAGCTCCTTATTAGTGATATAAGTTTTTAAAAATTGTATGTATAAACAGGCTGAAACTTGACACTCTTATACCACGTTGATGCATAAACAGGCTGAAATGCACAAATTAGACGTAGTCAGTTGTGAATGTGAATATGATGAAACTGGAGTATGAAATTACTGAAAATGAAATGAAAGTTTGAAAGATAAGCAAGCAAACTACCGTGGTTAACTAAGGAATAAAGATGAGGACTGCTCCCAACCCACTAAGTATTAGAAAAAGTTTAGGGCAAACCATAGAAAATTGTCCTTGCATCAAATCTGCTATTACAATGCATTAACCTCGATATGTATAGATAGAGTAAGTACAAGACAACTTGTAGATTAAATTGTACTAAGCAAAATATGAATTGCAAGGACATGCTTTTTTTAGAGCACTACAAAATTGGCAACTAATAGGAAGGATCAAGGAACAACCATAAGGGCTTTTTGAAGGCTTCGTAAATCCTTCTAAATGCTCAATAGTGAAGATAGAAGTAATATCTAAACATGTATGGTTAATACCAGTAGTTTTCAGGTAGGTTTGACCCAAAACATTTACTTATAATCACAAAAAGTATATTGTCACAATACTAATCTGTTTTTTACGTATGGTTAATACCAGTAGTTTTTAGGTAGGTTTGACCCAAAACATTTACTTATAATCACAAAAGTATATTGTCACAATACTAATTTGTTTTTTACGTATGCATTATGAAGTAAATTGGTACCGAAACAAAACCAAACAGAAACAACCAGAAAACACAGAAACAATTCTGGAACTCCTTCTCCAATTTAATTGATAGAAAAACTTATAAAGAATAAGTAAAAACTATCTCCTATTTATAGTTGATTAACCTAGCCCATCAAGTTAATCTATTCCTACATAATAGGCTTTATCCCAAATCCTTTTGAGATAAAGTTAAATCACAAAAGCTTATCTCAAATCCTTTTGAGATAAAGCTATAAACTACATGATAAACTTATCTTTTTAGTTTACCAGATAATGACCAAAAATAAATTACAAAATAGACCCCTAACTTTAACTAATGTCAAGATTGGTCCAACAATCACCCCCCAATCTTGACCTTGAGTCTTCTTGTTATTTTCCCGAGTCTTCAATCTTCTTTACTCCCAACAGTTCTCTCATTTCAGCAAACTTAATCTTTGGTAGAGCCTTCGTGAGAATATCAGCTAATGAAATCAACCTTGATTTGATTTTTCTCTACACACTCTTGTATATAGTGATAGCGTATGTTGATATGTTTACTCCTTCCGTGAAAGACAGGATTTTTCATCAGGTTGATTGCTGACTTGTTATCCACCTTTATGAGTACAAGTTCCTGTTTTCTTCCTGTAATTTCAGCTAATAAACCCCTTAGCCAAATTGCTTGACAGGCTGCTGAAGTTGCAGCCATAAACTCGGCCTCACAAGATGATAAGGCGACTGTTGGTTGCTTTTGAGAGCACTAGCTAATGGGTCCATCATCAAAGTAAAATACCAGCCCCGTGGTTCCTTTTCCATCATCTGGATCGGCTAAAAGGCTGCTGTCACTAAATCCCAGCAGTTTATTACTTCCATTCCTTCGGTAGTGAATGCCCAGGTCAATAGTTCCTTTTACATACCTGAGAATCTGTTTTACAGCCTGATAGTGAGTAGTTTTAGGGGCTTGCATATACCTACTTGCATATCCAACTGAGTATGCAAGATCTGGCCGCGTATGAGTCAAGTACCGAAGGCATCCTATTGTTTTTCGGTACTCTGTTGCATCTACACTGCTGCTGCCATCTTCCTTTGTTAATTTCAGTCCCGGTTCCATTGGGTATTTAGTAGGATTACACTCCCACATTCCAGCTTGCTGTAGGATCTTTCTTGCATAGCTTGATTGCTTAATTTTTATTCCATCATTGCCTTGCATCACTTCTAGCCCGAGATAATAGGAGAGTGAACCCAAATCACTCATCTCGAACTTATCTTCCATTTGTCTTTTGAATTGCAGAATTTTCTCCATGTTATTTCCGGTTACAATCAAATCATCCACATAGATCCCTACTAGCAATGAACCTTCATGAGTTCTTTTTGTGTAAACGGCTTGTTCAAGTTTGCACCTTTGGAATCCATACTCCTTTAAAACCCCATCTAACTTTGTATTCCACGCTCGTGGAGCTTGTTTCAAGCCATAAAGAGCTTTGGTTAATTTGTACACTTTTTGCTCCTTTCCTTTCTTAACAAAGCCTTCCGGTTGTGTCACAAACACTTCTTCCTTGAGTTCCCCATGTAGAAACGCCGTTTTAACATCAAGGTGGTGAACATTCCACCCCCTTTGTGCTGCTAATGCTAGAATGAGTCTGACCGTCTCAAGTCTAGCTACGGGCGCGAATACCTCGTCAAAGTCTACACCATGTTGTTGGATGTAACCTTTGGCGACTAATCGTGCCTTGTATCTTGTAATTACACCATTTGCATCCCTTTTAATTTTATAAAGCCATTTTAAACCAATGGGTCGGTGTCCCGGGGGTAGGTCCATTAACTCCCAAGTGTTGCATCTTTCAATGGAAGCTATCTCACTTTCCATAGCTTGCTCCCATTCTTTATGCCCTGTAGCTTCCTTGAAGTTTGTTGGTTCCCCTTCAGTGAGGAGAAGATCATAAACTTCATACAGATTTTTCATACCTTGTGGTGGTGTATCATCAAAAGTCTCATCTTCTGCCATAGTTGGGTCTGATTCACCAATAGTGTCTGTTTGAAGCTGCGGTAACATTGGCCCACGCTCTTTAACAGTTGATTCTGGGCTGCTATGTTCAGGATGGGCTGAGTCTGCTGTTTCAGCATGAGTTAATGGGCTGTTTCCTTGAAATGGGCTGCTAATCAGTGGACTTACAGGGCTGCCGGGTTCAGCAGACCCATGTCCTGTTTTGGGCTGCAGAATTAGCATCATGTCTGTTGTTTTGAGCTGCTGAATCAGCTTCAAATGGCTCCATATGAATCACAAACTCAGCTTCTTTGTTCGGTTGTTGGTGTTTATTCCATTCCCATTTGCGTGCCTCATCAAACACAACATCTCGACTGATTACCACCTTCTTTCTCTCAACATCATACATGCGATAAGCCTTGGTCCCTGGTTCTGTTCCCAAATGTACCATGGGAACACTTCTGTCATCGAGCTTCTTCACATGGTTTGAAGGTGTTTTTACATATCCAACACACCCAAACACTCGCAGATGATCAAGTCTTGGTCTCCATCCCTTTAACGCCTCGTATGGTGTTTGATTCGTTAAACTCCTCGTAGGTAACCTATTTAGCACATAGACCGCATGACGTACCGCTTCTGCCCAGAACACTTGTGGCATATTCATTGCACTAAGAATGCTCCTTGTTGTGCTCAACACGGTTCTGTTTCTTCTTTCGACTACACCATTCTGCTGGGGTGTATAGGGTGCAGTTAGTTGCCTTGTAATTCCAGCTTGTTCACAAAACAGAGTGAACTCCTTGGAGGTGAATTCTCCACCCCGATCAGTTCTAAGAACCTTTATTTTTTCCCCGTATTGGTTCTCAACCATGGCTTTGAATATCTTGAATCGTTCAAGTGCTTCATCCTTGGTTTTTAACATGAATGGCCACATAAACCTGCTGTGATCATCAACAAGCAGCAAAATATACCTGTTTCCAGCTTCGGTGGCAGGTGTTATGGGCCCACACAGGTCTGCGTAAACCTGTTCCAGTGGTCTTGCAGCCCTAAAAGTGGTCTGATCAGGGAAACTTTGTCGCGTATGCTTCCCTGCCAAACATGCTTTGCAAAGTTGTGAAGGGTGGTCAATAGTCGGTACTCCATGGACTAGTTCACTCGTCCCTAAGCGCTTGATGGTGTCAAAGTTTACATGCCCAAGGCGGGCATGCCACAACCAAGCTGCATCATGAATCTTGGTTATTAAGCAAACCGGTGACCCGATTTTTAGGTTGATTTTATACAAGCGATTAGGAGATCTGTGAGTCTTCATTAGCAAGGTCCCATCCGGTTCAAACATTGATAAAATTCCTTGTTTAATTGTTAATTCACACCCTCCTTCTTCAGCTTGCCCGATGCTGAAGATATTGCTCTTTAAATACGGGATGTAAAGAATATCGGTCAACAACCTTTGTTCCCCATTCTTACATTCGAGAAGAATAGAACCCCTTCCTTTGATTTCCACACTTGAGTCGTCTCCGAATCTGACTTTGCCCCCTATATTTGTATCAATTGCCGAGAATAAACTTTTATTGCCCGTCATATGGTTTGTTGCCCCGGTATCTAAATACCACATGTATTGCCCATCATCATGTGACCCGTATTTAGCCGGAAATACCTTTTCTTCATTCACATAGATTAGTTCCTTCTTGATTTGATCGGCTACAACCATTAACAACGCAGGCTTGTCAGCATTAGCATGTGTTGTTCCAGCAGTGGTGGCTTGTGTTAGATGGGCCTTCTCATCATTCCTTCTAGTTGGACAGTCGGCTGAAAAATGTCCAAACGCATCACACCTGAAACACTGCAGTTTAGACCGATCTTTCTTTGAGTTTTCTGAACTTTGGTTTCCATCTTGGGAGTTTTGAGCACGGTTTGAACCCCTTCCACGACCACCTGATCGCCCACGACCTCGGCCTCTTCCACGGGTGTCTTGGCCATTCCCTCGGCCTCGACCAAAGCCCTTTTCCTGCTTTCTTTTGGATTCCCATTCATTGTAGGATAATAGAAGTTGGTCATGGCTGCTGTTATTGGTCTTGGACTTAGTTCTTTCTTCGTACGCCTTCAACCTTCCAACGATTTCTTGGAACTTGACTGTTTTGAGATCAACCAACTGCTCTATTGTTGCCACCATGTTTATGAAGCTGTCAGGTACACTGGTTAGAAGTTTTCTGACCAGGGCTGCTTCATTGATTGGAGATCCAAGGGTGGCTGATTTTGAAGCAATTCCGGAGAGTTTTCCCACAAAATCATCCACTGTTGTGCCTTCCTTCATTCTGATCAGATCAAACTCAGTTTTTAGGGACTGCAATCGTGCTTCCATGACTCGTTCAGCACCTAAGTGTCGAGTCTTGATTGATTCCCAAATGTCTTTCGCATGTTCACAGCTTGCAATCTGCAACACAAGGTCTTCAGGTAGCGATTGATAGAGATAGGCTATGGCTGCATTGTCTTTTTTCTGATCCGGATTTGTCCCAGGTTCAATCACCTCCCAGATTCCATGAGCTTTGAAAATCGCCTTGATTTTAAGTGACCAGATTGGGTAATTTGTCGGAGTTAGAACCGGGCATTGAAACGGAAGGTTGCCTGTTTTATCAACCTGCGCTAGCTGGTTGTTTGGTGCTGCAGCGTCCCCCATCGATCTCTCCTTTGATCGACGCTTGTACACCTGCTGTATTGGTGGTTTAAATGCTTGATCCACCACGTTGGACCAACAGAAAATCCCAGATCTCTTAACCAGAGCTCTGATACCAATTGAAGTAAATTGGTACCGAAACAAAACCAAACAGAAACAACCAGAAAACACAGAAACAATTCTGGAACTCCTTCTCCAATTTAATTGATAGAAAAACTTACAAAGAATAAGTAAAAACTATCTCCTATTTATAGTTGATTAACCTAGCCCATCAAGTTAATCTATTCCTACATAATAGGCTTTATCCCAAATCCTTTTGAGATAAAGTTAAATCACAAAAGCTTATCTCAAATCCTTTTGAGATAAAGCTATAAACTACCTGATAAACTTATCCTTTTAGTTTACCAGATAATGACCAAAAATAAATTACAAATAGACCCCTAACTTTAACTAATGTCAAGATTGGTCCAACACATTATAGTTACACTTTAGGCTACATTTTTGAGTTTTGACCCATTTGTACCTTTTCTTTATAGTTAAATATGATTTCCCATTTGACATGAATCGACCTTCTTATACGTAGATGGGTCAAAACGACCACCTATACCTCTTGCTCAATATTAAAACTACTTCAGCTTTTTTCTTGAAGAACTAATTTCCTTTGCTTTTATTTGACATGGGATTTTTCTAGATGGAGAGGATCCTGCGTCCGTGAAGAAATCTGTTAGAAATTTCCAGAACTATGGTATAAGAAATAGAGAAACGTTAGCTGAATTGTTCGTGTCATTTTGATAAAGGTAACATCATTAAATGTCGTCATTGGCAACCAATGTCATTTTTTACATTTACATGTTTGGAGTTTTTAGTTTGTTACTGTGAATTGTTGTGTTGCAGTTAGCATCAGTTGAAAAGCTTTGGCCCAAAGGTCTGTGTGCCAGTCCTTATCTTGGACATTGGACTTCTAAAACATGGGAAACTAAAATAGCCAGCATGAGTGTAAGTATCTGACCTCATTGCCATTCATATTTTTCATTTTTAAGCATGGGTTATGCCAACCTGGTGGAGAAAGTACAAACTCTAACCACCGTATCATGTACGGGTGGCACTTTTTTGTAAATTTACTTATTACTGGTCGATTTAGGTTATGTTTTATGTATATTGGGTCACATCAGTAAAATTAAAGATAGCTAAATTACAAAAACATGTCAAAAGTCGGACATAGACAAGGCTTAGTTTTAATTCATACAACGTATTCAAATATCTTATTTTGATTGTAATAATAAGTTTATATATAGCACAAATTATTTGTAGAAGTGGAGAGGTGGACAAAAAGTGTTTAGGTCACCTCATGGGCACCAACAAGTATTTAGTTAACCTGCCAGGCTTGTCCATTTTCCATCTCTAGTATCATGTCATCTTGAACCATATTTCTTGTACCAAACTCCTTAGGTTGAGGATTTTACGGACCGGACCCAAAATGTGGCTAGGGCGGTTGGAAAGTCAGAAGTGGAAGAAATCTATAAGTGCATCCATCATACCATTCAAAGTCTCAGTCTTTTTATGAATGTTAAAATTGGAGGACTGAAATTAAAGGAATCCTTGTTTGGCATCGATAGAATGCTTCATCCCAGTGTTGAGCCGAACTGAATGTATGGCAAGAAATTATGAGAAAAATCGTTATATTGCGACAACAAACCCCATATTGACCACGGGTAATGCAATGATGAATCTGAGAGCTGCTCCTAGTTGGTCAACAGGGCAACCACCAACAGGTCACTGGGGTGCACCAGTATCACAACATCAAGCTGTGACTACAGGTCAAGTGAATCTGTGGGCCGAGCAGCCCTTTGACCGTCAGCCAGCCAAAAGAACGAGGGTTGCAGAGGCTGTGCCAACAACCCAAGGTTGGGGACCAGTACCACTACAGCGTGGAGCTGTAACTACAAGCCCATCGAATCTGTGGGGTGGGCAGTCTTTTGATCATCAACCAAACAAAAGAATGAGGCTTGCAGACGTTGTGCCTGCAACCCAAAGTCGGGACCTGCTTGGGGAGAACCCAGGTGGACACAAGGCTGGGGTGATGCCCCTACTGGCAGTTGGGGTGGGGCCCATGGAGCTGCTTCCAGGGGTGACCACATTCAAAGGTCCAAAGAGATGCAGCCTGCAAGGGATGCTTGGGGAAGAAGGCTTCAACAACCTACTTATGGTAATTATTATGCAACTGGATAAATAAATTTTCCAACTGCCTAAACCTAGTTTGGGTTGTCTAGTGCTTTTAGGGCAGGGCAAATTGCATAAAATTACAATCTTCTTTTGTTCGATCCCTGTTTTAAGCATTTTGAAAAGCGAAAGCAGAGTTTTATTGATTTGTAATTTCGTTTAATTATTTTGAACACAACCATGACCGTGTTGTAACCGATGGTCTGAAGCGATTTTGCAACTAATGCACTAGTACCCGTCTTTCTGCAAGTCACTAGGGTTCGTCTCTTGGTTAATGAAGGTGGCAAAATGGGTATAACAGGTCAAAGAGGCTTTGGGTTGACCCAAAAACATCTTTTTTTCATCCAAAATCTGTAAATATTATATATATTTACAGAACTTGTATATATACAATAGTAATCTAAAGTTTTTGAACAACATGATTTATGAAGATCTATGCTTTAAAACTACCACTTGTAGTGGTTTTGCGCTAGTTTTTATTAATTAAACCATATTGAGATAAAATTTAACCCAAATCAACCTATTTATAAATTCTAAGTATGTTGAATATTCTACCTGTAAGTGATGACAGTTGAGCCACTTTAACTTCCACAAACTCATTGTGGTAATGCCATGTTTTTTTCTTTCTACAGGGAGTTCCTCCAACGCATATGGTCGTTGATATCTGTTTTCAAATGAAAACATGTGCCAAAATGACTAACCAGACTGCACCTGTTTGTGTCTTATGGAGTCAGGTTTGTTTTTTAGCTCGTGTTTGTGGTAGCATGTTAGTGATAGCTGTTTATAAGTAGGATTTAAGTTAATAGCGGGCTGAAATGCTCTTTATTAAACATGAACTCGAGCTCACCATTTAGATTCAAACTGATAGCAGAGGACACCATGTGTATCCAAGCACAGTAGATTTTGATATCCTATTTACTATACCTGGTTTAATCTAAATTGTGTTTTATTCAATTGGGATTGTTGAAGTGCTATAATCTAGTTTAATTTAAATTGCATAATTCAGTATATTTTTAATCATGTAAATATTATTTTTATGTATCTGTATAGTATATTATAGGATTGGGTATAAATGAGTATCGCTAAAAGAAACTTCAACAACCATTCAAATTTTTTTTGATTCGCTGGTGATTGCATATAGTGGTTTCTAATGATGTATTCATTCATGCATACGTGTATTCACTGTTGAATAAGACGTGGTTCTACCTTAATTATGAAAAGACTAAAGCATTCAAATAATACCATGTATCATTAGTGAAATTATGAAGGTGTACTAGCTAGGCTTAGCAAAGAAAAGCAATCATCTGGAATAACTTATGTTCATGGTTAGATGTTTTACTTATGCTTACAAGTATTTGAATGGCTTTTGGATGATCGTGCATGGTATGATCATACCATCAACTGTAGTCTTTCTTGGCGGTTTCTCAGACATACATGGGACAAGCCCTTGGCAGTGGATATATGTATCGAATCTAGTCCTAATTTCGAAAATGCTTATTTTCAATTGTAGTCTTGCTCTCTAGATTTAAGCATAAGCGGCAAGTGGTCTTGATATGAACCTAGACCTACCTTTGACCCATTACTGAGTCAAAGGCAGTACCAACGGTTCCAGAAATTAGTGGGTGGAGTGAGAAACTGCCGGATGGGATTTAGGCTTTATATTTTGTTTTTGTTTAGGGAGAGATTGTGATGCAGGAACGGAAGCAATCAAATGGCTCGAGAACAATTGATAAACAAAGACGATAGATCGAACCAAAAGGTTCCAAGAACATAAGTTCTTTAATTCTAATTCAATCAAAAAAACTAATCATAAATGAAAGGAAACTCTAATATTTATACTAAACCTAACAAGTTAAAAAATAATAACAAACTAAAATAAAAAATAATAACAAACTTAAATAAAAGATAAAGTAAATAAATAAATTATTATTTAAATCTCCAGTAATCTTCAATATTTGAATAAATATTCAATTTAAATTCATAGATAAACTCGTTCTCGAGTTTTTCTTTGGACCAAAGCCACCGGGGTCGAACGAAACGTCTCGACTTCTCTTGTTCTCTAACGTCATAGGCTGTTCAAGTAATGATCCACTTTGCTTACGACACAATACCTTGTTGTATTTGAAGAGCCTAAAAGCTTACTTTGTAGTTGGTCCTTATTTGTATTTATTTGATGAATATTCTCTTGCATATGGGGAGCACTCATATTAATCCTGCCGTTTGAATAATTCTTTGTGTGCTTATCCACATAAATATTCATATTTTGAGCATGCAAATCCACATCAATAACAACCTCATTCCGAATTTTAAATGACATTGAAACACCCGAAGCTTCCATTCCATTATGAAAATCATTCTCAAAATTCGGAATGGTGTTTGAGTTTCCAAGACAGAACCATGTTTCCCATATGCAGTCGCTCCAACATTCGGCAAACCTTCAATTGTTGCGAAACCACCATCACCATCGTAGAACCACCACATCTTTTGACTCGATAAATGATGCCTCATGAAAGACACAGATACATGCAGAAGTTTTGGTGTATTCTGTTGTTTCCCGGTGCAAAGATTTACTATTCGAACCGAACGTTTCTTGTGTTGCACCCACGAACGGACCCCAAAGAAAAGTCAATGGCTCGTAACGTTTCACTCAAGGCTTCTGTGAACCCGCAATAGCCTTCTTTGGTCACATCTTCATCCTCGTAATGATCAAAACAAGGAGGGGAATGATAGATAAAATCGCCATGGGGAGGATGCTCCTCGTCCCCGGTTAACTTGTCCCTGACGGGTTCTTCCGGTTCTGTTTCCTCCCATGTCGATGATGCCTCAAGATCCTGGATCCGTTGCTTGAGTCGTTGGATCTCGTGCTGCAACTCGAGTTCCCATACTCTTCGCCGGAGTCGCTTGATCTTGAATCACGTGGGTCAGCGTCAACTCTATCGTTGCCTCGGTCGGCGACTCTTCGAACAAAAAAACACCCGCCTTCACGTTGAGCCATTTGATAAACCAAAAACTCTGATAACAAATGATGCAGGAACGGAAGCAATCAAATGGCTCAAGAACAATTGATAAACAAATACGATAGATCGAACCAAAAGGTGCCAAGAACACAAGTTCTTTTATTCTAATTCAATCAAAAAACTAATCATAAATAAAAACAAACCCTAATATTTATACTAGACCTAACAAGTTAAAAAGTAATAACAAACTAAAATAAAAGATAATACAAACTTAAATAAAAGATAAACTAAATAAATAAATTATTATTTAAATATCCAGTAATCTTAATATTTGAATAAATATTCAAATTTAAAATCATAGATGCTCTTGCATCAAATTGTTTTTTATATTGTTATCCAGTCTGCATTATGAATTAGGAGACTAACCCTCTTGAATCGTGCGACTATCTTGTTTGTTCTTGTTTTTATCGGATCAGAAGTTTTAGTTCTTATCAGGTCTTCTTATGTTCAAGATCCCGAGGTTGTTGATTGTTTCAAGTGTTAGTTTCCTTTCGTTAAACAAACCCGTGAATAAATACAATATTAGTTTGTGTCTAGTTTTGTATTCAAATCATCTTTCTTGGAACCTCTTCTCATGTTATTCAAAAATGGTACATGCTGGTCCTCAACTTAGTTTAATTTTTTTTAACTTCTGCAGTATTCAAGTTTTATTCCATTTTCATCAACCTTATATTTACTTAGAATTTAGTAAATTCATCACAATAAAATCATACATACTTATGAAACCTCGTTATATGTTTCATTTCCCCGACCAATTTTGACTCCATCCATCTAACCTAACGCATATTTTTTTTCCCTTTTTCACGAAATTGTTAAATTTTTTTCGAACCAATTATATATTACACTTCATCTTTTTTTAATCAGGACAAATACCTTTAAAACCGGCGTACTTTTGGATTTTCTCATTAAATCCTTCAATAAATTTTTTACACATAAAAAGTCTAACATACTTTTTTTCCTACAAAAGTCCATTAAAACAGAATATCTATTAATTACAACTAACAACTCACACAAATACAGTAAAAACAATACAAAGTAAAGAGTGTTCAAGTTCTTTGTATATTTTACTCGAAGATTATAAATTTGAATACAATAGCAAAAAGAAAGTTTGAAGACGTAACCTATTAAGTATTACATTGAGAGGTTTTATACTAATAACTATAGCCAACTATACATAGTGGATCAAACACAAGAAAAAGTAAGCTTATTCTAGGCTTTGAGGTAGTACGGTCATTAATCTACAAAATGTGGCATACCACAATTGTGTATTCAAATAGACAAACATGAAGTAAGAAACAGACATAAATTCGTTGTTGAAGATGAGAAGAGGGTCTTCTTCTAGTGCAAAGTTAAGGTTGTTCAGTACTCATCGATACTAACACACAAAAACATATCAGAAGTGTGCAGCCAATTGGAAGTAGTCTTGTTCTTCAGAATGAGTCTGTGTATTAAAATTACATAGTCACACATACGCTCGAAAGCTCACAGTTTGTTAGCAGGAAATTGTGTTTTCGGCAACTGGATTGTTTGTCGAAAGCTTTGGTCTTCAAAAGCAGTTATAAACAAATAGCTTGATCAATAGATAAATGATGTTTTGAGTAACATTAGTCTTAAATATTTGAACACGTTTCCATACTTTTTTCTTGCATAGCTCATAATTTGTTATCTCAAATCAAAAGATCCGAATTGGAAATTTAGAAAGATTAAGCGCAATTTATATATCTGCAGTTCATAGTTTATGTCTATAAACAACTAGGTCATATTAGTCATACTTTTACAGGGTTTCTCACATAGTCACCTATGAGTTCTTACTAGAGATTGATGGCATGTCATTTGGTTAGTAGCTTCACTTAGGACTAAAATAATGATGCAATACAAACGATAGAGAGAAACCGGTGGGAGAGAAAGAGTCAACTCATTTCATTGCATACAATGCAATTGAGTTCGTTAAAATCAGTTATAGACAAATGAACAACTTTCAACTAACTAACAAACACACCCTATTCTATTACAAAAGTTACTATTTAACCCCCTCAATTATTGAACACGTATCATATATGAGTTAATCGGCTCGATATGATATCATATTTTGTTTTCTTTCAATTTCAGATTATGTATTCGACTGAGTTTGTTATGTTATTGACTATGACTGGGTAGTTTATTTTTATCATCTAGGTTTTGGATGATTACTTACATGATTTAACTATTTTTCGGGTTTAATTATTTGTATGACTTGAGTGTTATTGAAAAGATTTGTTCTTTATTAATTTTCAATGATTATGAATGTCGGTTTTATGATTTATGATCTTGTTTTGTTTCTCACATTACTAGGTTGACTGATTTTGTATTCTTTTGGTTAGTTTTGTGCTCCTAGATTGTTTACTTTGAGTTTATGATTATTAGGACTATTAGATTAGAGATATCTATTGTAGAATAGGGTTTGATTGTTGGTTGAATCAGTGTTCTACTAAATTTTGAGACCAGAGTTGATAACTTTACTAGATTCCTCATTTGTCATTGTGTGTTAGAATTAGATTGCACTAGCATGAATTTGTCCTTTTATTTCTGATTAAGTGTTTTCAGGTTATTAATTGGTTTAGAATAGATTTACTCATGTGTTCCTATGTTCTGGGGCTGTAAGTGATGGTCTTTCATAACATTGTGATTTTTGAGACCGAAAGAAGTTACATCATTAGAGTACCTTAGCATTTTAGGGTTGGTGAGACCTAGAGGTGATACATACCTCTATCGTGTGACCTTACCCGATTCTTAGGATCATTAATATGTGTTAGAGTAAATTACACGGACAGTCCCTGGGGTTTGCACGTATTGCAACTTTAGTCCCTACTTTAAGAAATTACAGATGCGGGCCCGAACTATGCAAGAAGTGCAGTTAGCGGTCCCTATCATTAGCAGAGGTTAAGTTTCTCTGTAAATGTTTGAAAATGAAAAAAATACCCTCATACGAAAAAAAGATAAATAAAAATTAATCGACAAATAGTGGGACCTATTAAAAAATCTAACCCACCCCTTCACTAACCTAACCATCATCTCCTAAAAATAAGAACCCTAAAAATAGGGTTTGGTTTTAATCTGATTTTGGTTGTGTTTTTTGTGGGTATGAGATGTATTGATGGTTTTGGTACACTTTCATCATCTTCATCGTCATCTATCAGTTCATCATCTTCATCATTGTTGGCGTCATCTTCATCATTGTTGGCGTCATCTTCATCATTGTCGGCATCATCTTCATCATTGTCGGCATCATCTTCATCATCGTCGGCATCATCTTCAAATCATCGATTAGTTCGTCATCTTCATCATTACCGATTAGTTCATCATCTTCTGCATCACAATCAGTTATCATTACCAATATTGCTACCACCGGTCACAATCACCACCACCACAGGTCATTACCACCACCACCGCTTACAATCACAACCATAAGAAGTCATTACCACCACACAGCTTACAATCACCACCGCCATCAGCCACAATCATAAAAAAACCCTTTTTACAACACTAAAATAACGAGATCTACAATGGCAATGACGACTCTCGATTTTAGATTTGATGGTTTACAGATCAGTTCGATGGGATCTGCAATGACGGTGATGATTTCAGATCAAATCTAAGGGTTTCAGGGGGATGCGATAGGGTCCGGTGGGGGTTTGGTGTTTTCAGGCAGAAAGGATGGGGTGTATAGGTGGTGATTGTAGGAACAAATGGCTTAGGTTGTGATGGTGGTGATGATGGTGTGGAGAGATGAAGATGACAGTGGTGAGGTGGTGATGGTGACGGTTGCCGGATAGTGGCTGGAGGGATGTCCGAAAGCAAGATTACAGGGGTGGCTAGTGGGTGGGGTAATTGTTTTTATTTTAAAGGTAAGGGTACTTTGGTCATATTACATGGACTTAACTGATCAAGTTAACTTTGTTGTGTTAGGGACGCAGGTGTTCAGACCATGCAAAGTTCAGGCCCGCATCTATAATTTTTTGAAAGTAGGGACTGAAGTTGCAATACGTGCAAACCCCGGGACTATCCATGTAATTTACTCTAAGTGTTATTAAGATTTATAAGGCTTAGCATAGCTTGGTGATTTTTAGGTGTCATATTCTTTAGATGTGGTGTCATATAATTAGTTACTTGAGAATAGTTAAGTTAGTCAATATGATTTCTTGCATAGATGGTTTTGGTTTTCATATCTGATTACATTTGGTACATTAGTTAGTGTGTTAATTGTTTTCTTAGTTTCTTCTCAGTTTTAATATTCATGAGTTTTAGTATTCATTAGTTTTCTATTATAAAATTAGTTTAAAATCATCCAATTAATTAGGTTAGAACTAGACTAAGTTTATTATCAAAGTCGTAAAAGTGTTAACTGATAATATTTGGACCTACCTAAACTTACTAAATGAGATACTATAAATTAATGTTAGTGATTAATTTATTTTATATTCATGTAGGTGATACTTATACATTAGTGTTACAACAAAAACCTTAAACATAGATTATATTCACAATCCAACTCATAATTATTATAACTAAATACAATACGAGAAGATGTGAACAATTTTAATCCTCATTGGTGGATTTGTGGGCGATATCATGCGGCATCTTGTGATTGACATTTTTGTGGTTTTTTTGTTCTAGCAATGATTTCTTTCCCTTCGTTTTGGGTTCGCCACCAAAACGCTTACGCCCCGAACCATCGTGCACGACAGTAACCTTCGTGCTAAAGAACCCTTGAATACAAAATCCAAAAGTAGATCAATCTTTAATATCGCACCGGAATCTGATGTGTAGTGGAAGAGCCAATGCTGTTTTTTTCTTTTTTTTTTTTTTTTTTTTGGGGTGGGGGGGGGGGGGGGTGTGGTGCGACGTGGTGGTGGTGGGTGATGGAGAGAGTAGGTATAGATAGAGACGTGGAGAGAGAGGACTCGTGAGTTTCTAACATATAATCTAGGACAATTTGTTTTTCTTTTATCAATATTTATTAATTATTGATTAAGATAATTAGCTTTAGGCCTCGATTAAATGTGTAATATTAATTAGTTATTAAATTATGACTCTTGATACATGTTAAGTTGAGTGTGTTGATGGAAGTTGTAGACAATAGAAAAATATAAATCACATTGGTGAGTTTATTTGTAATCAAATATATTATTTAGCTTAATGAAAAGGTCGGTGGGTTTCTTATGGCCTATCACGTGTCATTTTGTGATTGATGGAAAAATAATTTTTTTTTTTACTTTTTTTGAAACTTATGCCTGTTCTTGTTTGTTTCTGAAATTCATTAAAAATTGTAAGCAGAGGAGATGATTAGAGCTCAAGTTTATACTAATGATGAATGACCATAAAAAGCGCATCACTAGCCATAAGAGTGATGGCATTTAACACACTATTTGTTATTAAAAATCATTTTTGAAACACAAATGGAATCGATCAACTATTGACCAAACTCACATGCATATATTCTTTGCAATTAACTTGGCGAGGATTCATATGTGCTTTTATATGGTTGAAAAGCCATAATGTATTATTATATATAAATAAAAGTAATTATCAATTTTGTTTTGCATATTGGTGTGGCACATTATGTTTTTTTATTGTACATTAGATTAAGAGATAAGAGGCTTTCTTAGTTAATAAAATTACCAAACTTGAAGGTTTATACATAAATTACAAATTACAAGTGTTTAATGCACATTTTATTATTTATACATAAGAGATGAGAGGCTTTCTTAGTTGAAAGTATTTTTTAGTATTAATTTTACATTTACACCCCTCCATTCTAATAAACTTATTTTTAATCTTTTTTTAACCAATTTATAGTTCACCTCTTACAATTTAACTAGCTTATTTTTTTTTTCCTTTTTTTAACCAATTTATACTTATACCACTAAACTTTAATAAAGCTATCACATAACGAATCTCAATTTTATACAAAGTTTTGATGTTTCAAATGATCCACTTTTAAAACCAAACACCCCAATTGTTCTTTCCCACCACAACACGCGCTCCCATCATAACATGAAGGGTATAAAACTAGTTCTATTAGTTGATGAAGATCGCCAATTTTAAGCTACAAAGATGTTTTTGTAAGTTACTATATGTTTTAAAAATTTTAAACCGCCTTGCAATTACTTTGACCGGATACATCTCTGCTGTTAGTGGTTGAAAATGTATAGTTTATATATTTAATTCTCTAGATCGGTAGCAAATAATATGCATATTATAGAATGGTAGCAATTTATGCATTCATATTTGAAGTGTAATGTCAAATAGAATTCAGAAAGTACTTGCGGATTTGTCTATCCAAAGTGCGTTGTGTACTATACATTCTCATATGCGTTCAAAATCGAGCTAGTAACATAAAGAATAGGTAAAGAAAACAAAAACAAAAGATAACAGTAACAGTAATAGACTATAGGTAAAAAGAAACTGGTGATTTTTGACTCTTAAAAAATATAATAAATTGTAATATATATTTCATCAAAAAACTAAGATACATGTACCCTTGGTAGGCTATCCAAAGTATAATGGCCAAGTCTACCTGTACGATACAGATTTATAAGCTTGCCAGCAACTATGCTATTAGCACCTTCAAATGAATCTGAACTTAATTGAAAGCTTTTTCTTAGTGTTGTAAACTGTGCTTCAATTAGTTGTACCATATCATTCTCATCTTCTAGGTTACCTTTGAAGGCTGATATCTCCTCAAATAATGCTCGACGAACAGCCCGAACAACTAGATCCTACATCAAAGTATCGAGTCTCTATTGTAAGCAAAAAAACATCACAAATTAGACTGCTAACTATGATTTTGGGAAAATATAAACCAAACCAGCCGGATGGTTTTATTGGTTTAACGGTTTCAGTTTTGATGGTTTGACGGTTCTGAACCATCTTTTTCTCTTCCAAAAATCACTAAATTGTATTAAAGCTTTTAAGATGTTAATAATGGTTGATGATTATAATACATATGCATAACTATTAACTACATGTTTCAAAAATAAAAAGATACATATAAAGATTAAAGGATAAATGATCGGTTCCAAGTTTCAAAGTTCAAACTATGCCTAACCGCTTTTAAACGCGAAAACTGAACCATTTGGATCTCAAACAGACAGACTTGCTTTGGTTTGGGAGGGTTTTGAGTCCACTGGTTACTTGGTTAGCAAGGTCTTAGGTGGAACTCCACAAAAGAAAAGAAATAAAGACTACATTTACATGTTATTGTTGATGAATAAGTTAGACTGGCATATAACAAAATTACTATAAACTTGTATTCTTATACCTGCGTATGATCATTCATATTTTGGTTCTCGTTCTTATCTAACTCTGAAATGATTTCCCATTTCTTATATTCATCACCAAGATTGAGTATAGAGAGAAAATACTGAGCAAGCTCGGACAGATCAAACAAAGAGTCAGCAATAGCTCCTGCATCATCAAGAATAAGCCTTTGAAGAAATTGCTCAATAGGAAAATGTACCAGAATCTCAGATAAAACAATACCCGTTAAAGCCAATTTGGAAGATCGTTTAACGTCAACAATCTCAGGAGGCAAATTCCAGGGGTGTCCAAGATATATATATTTGGATGGCTCGCGATCTGAAGTTCAAATTTTATAATAGTCACCATTTCAAAACATATCTTGATGAAAAAACATAAACAAGGATTATACCTTTAAACTAGTAATATCTTTCGTCTCCCCGGATGTGGACTCACTCTAGCTTGTTTTAACTTACCCTTTTCTGAAACACAAACATATCAAGTCATAGAAACACTTGGTCATAAAGAAGCTTGAGGTGCTATGAGGCATTTAGGTCTTAAAAGCTGAGGACCGAGGCAAGAGGTGTTGCTCTATGTAAAAACTAAGTAGCATACACAACCAAAAACTGCATCTCTCTCATCTATTCTACATATCAGGCTTTTAATCAAGTTTAATTATTCATATCTTTTCTTCCTTTGATCATTTATGCATAGCCAAACTTCCTCCAAACGTATATTGGATTAACTTTGCTCCACATGTACATGAAGCGGCCGCCTCAAGCCCCTGAGGTGTTTTTCCGATCACTTAGCGCGCCTCGTGCTTCAGGCGTGCCTTTTCCGATCAAGGCCTTTAGTGACGATTTGGCCTTTGCTAGAGGCCTGCTTTGTAGTGGTGGTGTGTGCGTGTTAACGAATTAATTACCTGCAGCAGTAATTCGTCCTATTTGATGCAAAGAGTTTGCAAAAGCAGATTTCCCAACATTAGGAATTCCAACAAGCATTACTGTAGTGTCTGAGTGTTACTAGAACTTGTGTTCCTTCTCAAGTCTCTAACTTTAGCTTGAAGAAAGTTCAGAAACTACAAGCAGATAATTATATGTAGCATAAGAATTGCAAATCACAGCATTACTGTAATTATGTGAGACATATAAGATGACAATTAAAGAATAGATTTGTTCCTAATTACCTCCTTGATATTGTCCTTGTTATGAGAATTAACAGCATAAGATATGTAATTTTGCTCCTTAAAGTAAGCCATCCATTCCTATAAGAGCGTCTTCAAAAGTTGATATTAACATTGTTCATCTTATATTTAATTGTTAAAAGAATCTATCACCTTAGTTTTTGAGTGACTTGCAAGGTCCTTTTTGTTCAGGATGATTATGTTCCTCGAGGAAGATGGGAAGTATCTCATGTGTCCATATTCTGATGACACTGGAATCTGAAAATAATGCATGAAGTTGGCAGTTTGGCACCATATACATTAGTGATTTAGAAAAAAACATGACCAAGATAGTGTTCGAGACATTTTATCAAACAGTTGGCACCATATATCTAAATGATTATAAAAAACATGACCAAGATTATGGGTGAGCATCTCGCAGGTCGACCCGTGAAAACAATAACCAACCTGGCAGGCCACAAAACACACAAAATCTGTCCAATCCACGATCCTTGTTTTTCATTTTCTTCGGTTTTGGTCTTGGGTTGGTTCGCTCCTTGACCGTGATCAGGGCTGTCTCCCAGGTTTCGGGTGTTCTGCCAGTACTAAAACGTGGGCCCCTCTAAATATGTAACTACTAAGAGATTGATGGTGTTGAGGCCTCCCAAAATTGTTTTTTAACTTATTAGGTTACTCTATAACATGTAATTACAAATAAGTTTATAATTTTTTTATACATGTTAGTCTATCTATGGTATCTAAACGAAAAAAAAAAAATTGGGCCCCCTCTGGAACACGGGCCTTGTGCGGTCGCCCACAACGCACCCCTTTAAAGGCGACCATGATCACCCTAGGGTAAGCATCTCCAATGAGAACTAATGGACCGGCTCGAAACAATCAAACTCTATCTAGTCCTCGATCCTCGCTTTTCACCCAACTCGATTTCACTTGACCCATGATCAGTTGATCACCCAACGTTATTTGAGACTTTCTATCTAACATTTTGAACCCATAAAGATCAGTAATTAAAAAAATAAATAAATAAATAACATTGCCAATATAGTCGTTTGAGACACTTAAACAAAGATCATTAAATTAAAAGCAACATTGGCAAGAAAGTTGTTTGAGACATTTTATCGAACAGTTGGTGTGCATACATAAAGGGATGCAAGGTGTGCATACATAAAGGATGCAAATTACCCTTGCATCTCTGACTTCAAGGACAAAATCAACAAGTGGGATTCGCTGAGAAATGGCACGAGATGCCGCACGCATGTGATGGTTGTACCACCAACTTGAAGATCTGCTATCTGACACTTTCTTGATCGAATTACCCAAATTTTGAACGAAATTAGCTGTTCCAGCCATCGTCAACAAGCTTGATTAATGTAGGATTTATCAACAGTTAATTCTATCAAGCAGACACACAATGTGAAGTTATGAAGAGTGGTGAATCGGGATTAGGGTTTATGAGGAGAAAGAAAGACGGAGTATAAAAGGAAGAAGATAGACGTTGTGGGATGGATTCACTTCAATGAAGAAGCTCCAGAAACTGACTATGAGGGATCGCTACACTCTTGCAGTTTAGTTTAATAATAATATTAATAACTATAAAAAAATGTTCTCGGTAGACCTATGTAGACGTATGTGATATCGGACCGTGGATCGAACGTTTTAAGGGTCTGCTGGTCGAAGCGGTTCAACTGGTCGGAGCAGATAAAATATAATATTATATTGAATATATCTAAAAAAATACTTACAATTTTAAATATAAATATAAAAAGCTGGTTCAACTGGTCCGACCACCGGTTGACCAGTTCGGTTCCCGCTCCGACCGCCCGGTTCAACGTCAAATCGTTTTTAAGCACCGAACTGGACCGGATTGAGGCCCGATTCCCAGTCCGTTTTTCAAAATGGTGGTGATCGCTATAAAGATGTTTAATGGTATTTGTGTTTATGTTTTGTATAATTAAATAAGACTGACAAAATAAAAAACAAGCATACTTCGGGTTTTATTTTACCAAAGTCTTAAGCACTAAAGTCCCTTCATATGTTAAAATTTAAACAAAATTACGAAGATTCTTCTTGAAACAACTCGGGAACGGTACATTTGATTGTCTTGCTTACGTGTCGAGCAAGATTAATATATTGGTACCTTATGTCAACGAGATACATGATCGGTTGTGAGGTAGATTGTTTGTGAGAACGAGTTGAGCTTCCATCACGTTTAATAGTTTAAAACCAACCTGAAAACATGATCTCCGAAATCACATTCATTTAGGTGATGTTACTCGTAATAAAATAGGAAACTAAATCATCAAAAATTTTGGTCAAAGTGTTGTTGATTTGGAGCACCTATGATGAATCCCACGTTGACAACGGTAGTTGTGGAATAGCCATTGCGTCCAATTAATCTTGTAATTTTTATTAAACACTTATTTTTAACCTTAAAAGTATGTGTGTGAGATATATGAGAACAAAGAGAAGAAAGCAAAAACGAGAAGGTTATTTTATACGTGTTCAATAATTGAGGGGGTTAAAACGTAACTTTGTAATAGAATAGGGGGTATTTATTAGTTAGTTGAAAGTTGTTCGTTGGTCTGTAACCGATTGTAATGAACGCATTTAGCGGGATGATGGATCTTCACTCTCTTAGCGAACTCTCAATCGAACTCTAAAATTACGTGCGACCTCTTCTACGATGCTTCTGTTGTCATGTCCTTAAGTTGGGATTTGCTTAATGGATCATATGCAATTAATCTTGCCTCTTTATTTATTTGCACATGAGGGCTGTACTTCAACTTCCATTTTCATGAATATCATTACTAACTTCACCCTCTAATTTAAATTAACAATTAGTTTTTGTACCCGCCGCGCGTTGCGGCGGCGGCGGCGTACACGACGTGATAAAATATATACTACAATCGGCCCGACTCATTTCTGAACTAAGTTTAGACATAGGCTTTAAATCGAGTGAGGTGCTTAGAAAAAACATGGGCCGGAAGAGGGCTCATCCACAAATTTTGAGTTTTTTGGGTAAAAGATGGAAAAAGCTAGTGGTCATATTCTAAAAAAAAAAAAAATAAAGTTCAATTATCATAGTATAAAATCAACAAACTTACTATTTCTTTTGTTCATTTATTAATACATAGGATATTTAAATAGCTTGGTTAGTATCTATGACGACAATAGGTCAATAGCAATATCTAACTCATTTTGTTTTTATTTTGTATTTTATATTTGAAGTTTAAATAATTGATTTTGATAAATGATTTTAATCGCTCGTTGTCTCCAATTTACCAAAATATATATTATAACTTATGGTCTCTTAAAAACTTTAAAATAAATATGAACTAATTATGTAGAATGTATTATAAAAACTTATCAAAACACCTTAAAATATAGGAAAATATTAGTATAATTTGTGATTATAACCTTCGCAAGTGAACCTTTGCACCTTGCTATACTTGGCCAAATCGTAGATTTATGCCTTCACATGTAACTTGCACCTCCGCAATTGATATAACCTCCACACGTGACTACCCTTAGTCACTTTTCAGGTAATTCAAACCCTTTTATTTACACCGTAAACCTCCGTAACTAATTACTTCCTTCTCAACTCCTAAAACTTAGGTGTATTTTCATTTCTTACTTCGCAAATGAGATTAAAATTACCGCAACTGGTATTACTCCTCCGCACTTCACGGTACCCGACACTTAGCTAAATTTGAAGTACATACTTTACTAATCGCTATGTAACCTTAACCGTCTACATGTAATGAGGCTTAATAATGTTTTTCACTACCCAGACCATGCATCCACATCTAATAGTACACTATATAGTCATTGTTTTCTTAGTTGCACTCACTAATAGTTTATGATAGACACTGCTAATGCAAGTCAAAGGTCATAGTTCATTAATGTTCATAGAATGTGAAAGATTATTTAATGTCAATGTGTAAAGTGTCATGAGCTTAATATATGTTCATTCAGAGTTATATAAGTATGTTACAAAAGTGACCAGTATGGTTGACCTGCCACTAAAGTCTTGCCTCATGCAAGTACGTTGTTGGATTGTTTATTGGGCAAGCATGTCGGTAGAGTCTTGCCTAGTGTAAGCATGTCACTGCAGAGTGAAACATGTCAGTGGATGCTTTACTTTATGCAAGCATGTAACTAGATTCTTACACTATTACAATCATGTAACCTAGGCGTGTCTCATGGTTTGTTATGGTATGGTTTGATATGTCAAACGTTAAAAATCATTGTTATTACTTCTCATGTAATATATAATTATCAAAGTATGTTATTTATATTTCAAGAAAACACAACACTAACTTCTAGTATGCTTGTCAAGTAAACTTTAGAGCTATAATGGCTGTGTGAGTTCTACCCGGCTAAATAAAGGTTGGAATCTCATTCAGAGCTTATGTTAATGTCTTTGACGATGATTACCATTAGTAATAGACAAAAGTTGTTTCTATGATTATGTTGAATGATGAAGAAGATTCCATTGTCATGATTAACAATTTAATTAGTTTAAGAATTATGATATCACATGTAAACCTAATCGTGAGGACTTCCAGGAGTGGGGTCTGACAGAATGTCTTAATCTTTCGATAGAATTGAGTAAGTATTTATTGGTGAAATTTAGCAAAATCAATAAAAGTCTCGAATCATATTTTTACGATAGACTCACACGCAATGATGAAATTATAAATCAAGACAAAATACTATTTATAGTCTGGTTACAAGAATAAGAGATGTCCAATATTACAATGTATCAAATCAAACATTGCAAATGTAATATGAATGGAATCATGAACAATAAGCGTTTGTGTTTAGAAAACTTGACCAAATGACATAAGAAGTGGACGTAGCCTTATTCCAAGAAGTTGAAAAACGAGTTCGAAGTAATCTAATACTCGCCTGGTTGGCCAATCTAGTGAGCCATTAATCAACACGCGAGATGAAGAAGAACTTGCTTGACGGTGACTGTAGGGTTCCTCAGTGTATTGTGGCGGGACAGGAGTTTCATTCTTTAGATCTTTCATAGAAAAACCATAGAGTTAAATTCAATAGAAGTATTGTTGTTGATGGTAAATAAAGCAAGAGAATTTTAATAATGTTGGGTTAAGAGAATGTTATTTATTTTTATAGGTTTAATTTGGTGAATGGTGAGATAGGATGAACTTGTCATCTTTAATGAAGATAGAATGAATATGAGACAAAGACATATGAGCAATAAAGGGTGCGAGACAGGATGATGCTCTAGTGTCCATGCACTACTGTTGGTCATTAGAATTAGGAGAACTATTGCATCGCTTAAGATAGAATAGTTGGGCTGGCGATGTTGTAATAGCAAAATCTTAATAGGACCTTGGTCTGGAATATGTCTGGGAGCTGGTGAGCAACTATTTGGGGATAGACAAGAACAAAATTTGGGTATGGTGCTAGAGGGGGTGACTAGGGCTGTTGAGTCTAAGAGCTTAGTTTCTAATTCTGGTAAGAATATCCCTATGACGACCCAAATTTTTAAAAGAAAGACATAATTAGAGTGTTGGGTCAAAAAGGCAAAATAGCAAAAGATAAAGGGTTAAACATGCTTTAAAGGGTCAAGCTATATGATTTCCCCATATAAAAAGAAAACTATTCTCTTACTCCCATTTATTACATGTGATACAACCTTGTCATATCAAGTATAGAAAGTGAGTTCACAGCTAGAGAGAGAAAGCTCAAGGAATCAAGGAAATGTATGATTTTATCATCCTTTTTATAGATCTAAGCATAAACCATGCTTAGGATTTGATAATTAATAATATATAGTGTTAAAGTTGATATCTTGATGTGTTTATATATATATCTTGATGTGTTCATATATATCTTGACGTGAAGAACCTTTTCCTAGGGTTTTGCTTGGGTGATCATCAAAGGTGAGTTCTAGATGCCCTAATTTTGCATTATTTTCATTGTTGTATGGCTGATATTCATACATGCTAAAGTTTTAATAAAGATGGTTATAGTTTTCATAGTAAAGTTTTGTAAGGTCCCGTTCCTGGAACGCTTACAGTCGGTCATTCATAGCATAAAACATATAGAATATAACATTTAAAAAACACATCATTCTTGCAGCGGAATTTGAACTTTTCATTAATAATTAAAAAGTCATTACAAAACATCCTATTGTTTCATTTACATCCAAAAAATTATATTAGTACAATAACATTCTCAAAATATATGGATGCCAGACTCAGATCATCCTCAGTAGCTTATGCATCCATGCCTGCACCTCCTCAGCATCAACAAATTACATGCCAACTGATATGCATATAAAAAGTCAGCGACGCTGAGTAAGTTCTAGTTTATATAATAAAATACTTTACTTTGAATAAAATCCTTTCCTTTACTTTCGTTTGTGATCACACATCATACGCACATCTTGATAATATCATTATTATCTTTCATCATTTGTTTCGTTCATTTCGTACATTCTGAACTTTCATTATTATCTTTCACTTTCATCTAGACCAATATCATATGCTATACCCCAAACATTGTGCACGAAGTTGGTACTAGGCCGAGGTCTATAAATAGGCCCCTAACATTGTGCACGAAGCTGACTCCAGTACCGGGGCAAGCGACAAGGGTCCCGTTTCGTACGTATTGGTCAATCACAAAGATTTACCCCTGTGTGCATCCTCATGGGTTAGCTAAACCGCACACAGTTGAGCTAACAACCCAATGGCTATGAACCTCCATTCATATGCTTGCAAGACTTTACATTCATTCATTAGGTTCCATTTCACATTAATGTTATCTTCCGCTTTCATTACATAATACTTTACATGCGTTAGTACAACATACCATGCAAGGTCATTCAGTATACATAACATGGAACATCATCATCATAACATCATCATAGTAATGCATACATAACATACACAAGTATAGACCAACCCGAAACATAGGAACTTAGCATTAAACTCTACATCTCAAATCTCAAAAATGTTCTAAGTGTCTACAGCGCATGACTAAAATATACAACGGACAGCTTATACACTAAGTGTCCACAGCGGATAGCTAATACACTAAGTGTCCACAGCGGACAGCTAATGGTCCACAACGGATGACCAAATCCACAGCGGACAGCTAAGAGTCCACAACGCATGAATGAAATACTAAGTGTGTCCACAGTGTATAACTAAAACATTCAAGGGTCCACAGCGGACAGCCAGGATTTTCTCAAGGGTCCACAGCGGATAAGCAAAGTCTACAACAGACATGCAAAGTCCACAGCGGACAGCTAAATGCCCAAGTGTCCACAGCGAACACATTAATAATGTCCAAGTGTCCACAGCGGACAGTGAGTGTCCATAGCGGACGACCTGGACAACCTTCCTAAGTGTCCACAACGGACATACAAGATCCACAGCGGACAACTTATTGCACTTGCGATCCAACTTACTCAATTTCCAGTCTCCATACATCATTTTAAGCAAATTCTTAGCTTAGATCTATCGATCTTACACTTAGAATGTCTTAAACATTCATACAATCATCATGAAAATCATAAAACATATTGTATCATCATAAGCAACCGTACCATACATAGAAAATCATAACTTGATTCAAAAACATCAGTTTAATATGCATACCAGCCCCATATAAATAGAAACATTTAAAATATGGGATCTAGAACTCACCTCTAACTGCTTTCAAGTAAAACTCCTTCAAACCCGAGAGCAACCTGGAGTTCTAGCACCTAAACACACGAAAACACACAACTAAACACATAGAAACACTTAAGGATCGGTCCAGAAGCTGAAAGCCCAGCTGAAGCCGAGAAGAACCCATAAAATCTTACCTTTCGAAGACTTTATCTCTCTAAAATCGGGTGAAGCTTCTTCTTCTTACTTCAGCTGAGATTCCTTGCATGAGAGAGAGAAGTATGGGCGGCCTTATCACCTTTTGAACCCATTATGGGCAAGTTTGGCCCTTGCCTGCTTTTAACCCCTTGTTTTACAATAATTCTCTTTTTCTCCTTTGCTTTTTTTCTTTTCTTCATGCTAACATTTCCGGGTGTTACAAGTCCACCCCCCTTATATAGGTTTCGTCCCCGAAACCTGTCACTCCTCGAACAGCTGTGGGTAATGCTGTCTTATTTCCTACTCAGCTTCCCACGTAGACTCGGACCTCTTCCTGTGTCTCCACTATACTCGCACAAGTGGAACCACTTTATTCCTTAGCCTCTTCTCTTTTCTATCAATGATGGCCACTGGCTACTCCACATAATTGAGCCGTTCATCCACCTTGATATCCTCAAGTGGCATGATCATAACTGCTCGGCTAAGCACTTTCTTAAATGAGATACATGGAATGTCGAATGAATTCCACTAAACTCATCGGGTAGCTCTAACTTGTAAGCCTCCTCTCCTACTCGAGCAATGATTCGGAAAGGCCCTATATATCTCAGGCTTAGCTTTCCTCGCTTTCTGAACCGGACGATCCCTTTCCAAGGCGAGACCTTCAACATAACTCTATCACCCACCTTGAATTCAATCGGTCTACGTCTCTTGTCGGCATACGAATTCTGTCTATCCTTTGCCGCCTTCATAAAGGCCTTGATCATCTCCAACTTTTCAATCGTTTCTTCGATCACATTAATGCTCCCTAATTCCTTCTGCCCGATGTCACCCTAACATACGGGTGTCCTACACTTCCTACCGTATAGCATCTCGTACGGAGGCATACCAATGCTGGCATAAAAACTGTTGTTATATGAGAATTCGACTAACGGTAAGTGTTCGTCCCAACTTCCTCCGAAATTAATGATGCATGCTTGGAGCATATCCTCAAGCATTTGGATGGTCCTTTCTGACTAACCATCTGTCTGAGGATGGTAAGTCGTACTGATATGAAACCTCGTCCCATCGCATCATGAAATCTTTTCTAAAACTTGGATGTAAACAGAGTGTCATGGTCGGACACGGTAGACACCGGTAGACCATGACGAGTCACTATCTCTTAGATGAACATATCCGCTAACATCTCAGATGAATATGTCTCGTGGATCGGTAGAAAGTGAGCACTCTTCATCAGACGATCAACAATCACCCATATGGCATCGTATCCCCTTGCCGTACGTGGTAACTTCGTAATGAAGTCCATGGTGATGTGCTCCCATTTCCACTCGGGTATATCTAAGGGTTGGATTTTCCCATATGGCTTTTGCTCCGCCTTCACTTGTAAACAAGTAAGGCACTTACTCACATACTCCGCTACATCACGTCTCATTCCCGGCCACCAGTAATCTTTCTTTATATCATGATACATCTTTTTAGCACCGGGATGAATTGAGTATCGAGTCTTGTGAGCCTCTTCCATGATCTTCCCACGTAGATCTCCATAACGAGGAACCCACATTCGCCCGAATCGGGTTCTAACACCAAGAGTGTTCTCACCCAACATCGCGGCTAGGCCTTTCATCCGTTTGGAGTTAATTTGACCCTCTTTCAGCGCTTCATCCTGAAACTCTTTGACCTGCTTCATCACATCAGAGGTCATAACCAACTGATAAGCCTTTACCCGAATTGGCTCGGGTCTCTCCTTTCGGTTAAGGGCATCTGACACCACGTTGGCTTTGCCCGGATGGTAATGGATCTAACAGTCATAGTCCTTGATAAGCTCCAACCATCTTCTCTGCCTTATATTGAGATCCTTTTGCTAGAAGAAGTACTTCAGCTCTTGTGGTCAGTGAAGATAGTGCACTTAGTCCCGTACAAGTAATGCCTCCAAATCTTCAATGCAAAGACCACAGCCGCCAATTCTAAGTCGTGAGTAGGGTAGTTAGCCTCATGGATCTTCAAGTGTCGGGACGTGTAGGCTATAACCCTCCCCCGTTGCATTAGCACGCAACCCAGTCCCAAACAGGAAGCATCTGAATATACCACCAAGTCTTCGCTCCCTTCGGGTAGTGTCAAGACAGGAGCTTGGGTCAATCTTGTCCTTAGTTCTTCAAAAGCATTCTCCTGCTCTTGACCCCATTTGAACTTCACATCTTTACGGGTCAACTTGGTCAATGGTGAAGCTATCTTAGAGAAGTCTTGGATGAATCTTCTGTAGTAGCCCGCCAAACCCAAGAAACTACGAATCTCAAATGGCGTATTTAGAGACTTCCATTGCATTACTGCCTCAACTTTTGCCGGGTCCACCATGATCCCTTCAAGATTAACCACATGACCCAAAAACTATACTTCACGTAACCAGAATGCATACTTGGAGAATTAGCATACAACTTCTCCCTTCTGAGCATCTCCAGTACCTCCCGAAGGTGACCGGCATGCTCCTCTTCGCTCTTCGAATAAATCAGGATATCATCAATAAACACAATCACCAATTTATCCAGCATGGGATGACACACCCGATTCACCAAATCCAAAAAAGCAGCTGGCGCGTTGGTTAAAGCAAAAGACATGACGAGAAACTAGTAGTGTCCATAACGCGTATGAAAAGCTATTTTAGGAATGTCCTGCTCATTCACCTTCAGTTGGTGTAACCGGATTGGAGGTCTATCCTTGAGAACCAACTGGCACCTTGGAGCTGATCAAACAAGTCATCAATCCTCGAAAATGGATACCGATTCTTCACCGTCAACATGTTTAGCTCTCAGTAATCGATGCACATCCTCATACTACAGTCCTTCTTCTTTACAAATAAGACCGGAGCACCCTATGGAGAGATACTCGGTTGAATGAACCCCTTATCCAGCAACTCTTGCAGCTGAGTCATCAATTCCTTCATTTCAAAGGGAGCTAGACGATACGGCGCCTTTGCAACAGGTTGGGCACCAGGTATCAGATCGATTTGAAACTCGATCTCACGGTCAGGTGACACGCCTGATAGATCTTCCGGAAATACGTCTGGAAAGTCACACACGACAGGTACGTCTGACAATCGTGGTACTGATGCATCCACTTCCTTCACCTAAGCCAGGTAGGCACCACATCCATGCCTCATACACTTCTCAGCCACAACCATCGAAATTACCTTTGGGATCGTACTAACTCTATCGTCGTAGATCGTCATCGAACTCCCATTAGGCACAGTCAAACGAATCATCTTCTTGCGACACATGATGTTTGCCTCATACGCTGCTAGCCAATCCATCCTTAAGACTACGTAAAATCCGCCCAAGGGCATCACGAACAACTTAGCAGAAAACCTATGGCCTTCTAATTCTATGTCATAATTCTCTACCACATCAGAAATCCTTGTAGACTTACCAACAGCAGTTTCTACATCGAAGGGCTCATCAATCTTTCTACTCCTAACGGGCAAGTTATCATGGAAGGCAGCAGAAATAAAACTCCTACTAGCACCAGAATTGAAAAGTACAGAGGCACAAGTTTGGTTTACTAGGAATGTACCTAACACAACATCGGGGTCCACCCTAGCCTCCTCCCGGGTCATAATGAATGCCCTGGCCTTCGCCCTCTGCTCCTCCTTCTCAACCCCCTTCTTCGCCCTGGAGCTCTCAGCCCTTGGCTTCTTGCAGTCTCTGCTCATGTGCCCAGCTTCACCACAGTTTTAGCACCTCATCACCCCACAATCCTTTGCCATATGCCCTGCCTTCCCACACTTGAAACAGATGTTCGACCCCCACTTACATTCCCCCACATGCTCCTTCCCACACTTATTCACCTCTTCATCCCCGTACATGTCGTCACTACTCTCCGGTCATCCATCCTTGCCTTTTTGTTCCTTAGAGTGAAACCAACATGACCAAATCATTCCCCGTTCCAGCATCTGTCACCAACACCTTTCTTACTCACCTCCACTGCAGTCACTTCCTCCATTTCATCGTATAGTCTGCCTGCCAAATCGACCACTAACCTAAACGTGCCTGGCCGGGCGGCAATTAGATGTCTACGGATATCCGCCGGCAACCCCTGAATGTATCTCTTAATCTTTCGGGTCACGGGAGTCACCTGATCTGGCACCAACCTTGCCATCTCATTGAATTTTGTCATGTACTGTTGATGTGTCATTGTTCCTGCCTCCAACTGTAGGAACTCTCTTTCAATCTTATTGAGTTCCTCGTGAGGACAAAACTCTTCAATCACCAGCTTCTTCAGTTCACTCCATCTCATTCTCCCAATCGCCCTGCTACCCTCAGCCTGGACAATATTGTCCCACCAGCATAAGGCCGAGTCCACAAATGAATGAGTAGCAAATTTCACCTTCTGATCCTCTCTACATTCGCTGATATCTAACATAGCCTCCATTTCTCTCACCCGTCAGTGAGCAGCAGCAGCGTTCCCATTTCCATCGAAAGTCAGGGGCTTGCATCTCTGGAATGCTTTATAACTATACCCCAGTTTCCTGCACTGCTTCCTCCTTTTCATCATCACTGGAGACAACCATCTTAGTCTCTGGTTGTTCCCCTTCACCCGAACCTCTCTCCTCGCCCTCTCTTCCAGCAGTCTTCCTCCTCTCCTGCTTCTTTTTCCTTTCATCCTCTATCACAGCTCTAATAACTTCAGTCACCACAGACGGCAGAATCCTCTGCATGACTTGATGAACTTCCTCCACAACTGCCTCTTTCACTGAGGCCCTCAGATTAGCACTCTCATCATCGCCCTCATAGTGATGAAGCTCGAGTTCTTCTGGAGCAGTTTCAGTACTCCTAGCCATGTTCCTTGTGACGCACGGCCCAGCACCACGTCCACCACGACCTCCACCACGGGAAGCCTTTGAAGATCTACCACCAGCCATCTTTAAACACTACAAGATTCAAACACCAACACGGTCATTCAAGGTAAAAGCTTGGATTATGTCAAGTAGTAAGTCCCTAATTACAGTGGCCAGTTGTGATTAGCCACTTACTTTACTCTTCATTCCCCAAGCGTTCCTATCTTGACTACATCAGTATCCAAATCTACAAAAAGCACCCAGTACACATAGCACACGCACATAATTCCTTTTTACATTATCTTACATAAAACCTATACCTGCAGGCATATAGCTACTAGGACTGGCATCCCATCCCTTTCATCCCATTCTCAGTTTAAGTTTTAGGTTTTTTTTTTGAAATATTTTACCCGATTCTCTTAAACTTTAGCTCTGATACCAACTTGTAAGGCCCCGTTCCCCGGAACGCTTACAGTCAATCATTCATACAATAAAACATATAGAATATAACATTTAAAAATACATCATTCTTGCTGTAACACCTGGAAATTTATAAAAAGGAAAGGAAAAGAAGAGAAAAAGGGGAAAGATAACATTTTTCAAAAGTAAAAGGGGTTGAAGTGTGCAAGTGGCAAACTTGCCACTTGTGGGTTCAAAAAGCATGGGATGGCCGCCCACACCCCCATTTCCCCACATCTGCTTTCGGCTGCAAGAAGAGAAGAAGAAGCTGCTATCGGTTTCTAGAGAGAGAAGGAGGAAGATTTGCTTGAAGGTGAGATTATAAGGTAATTCTTCTCGGTTTTCAGTCAGGTTTCAGCTTCTGGACCGAGTTTCTGGTGTTTAGTGCTTGTTTTCATGGGTTTTAGGTGCTAGAACTTCAAGTGGGTTCTCGGGTTAGAGGTGTTCTACTTGAAAGCTGTTCAAGGTGAGTTCTAGATCCCCTCTTTTACTGGTTTTCTACGTGTTTGGGGCTGTTATGCATACTAGACAGAAGGTTTTTAAACCAGACTATGAATTTAGAGATGAAGTATGACTGTGTGCTATTGATGTATGTTTTTAGATGATTTCTAAGTTGCTGTATGATGTTTAGTATGTTTTACGTGTATGTAACATGTTAGATCTATTATTAGCTTAAGTTAGAATGATGCTAGGGGACTGGAAGTACGTTTGATGCATTGCAGATGTATGCATGATGTCCGCTGTGGACACTTAGAAAAGTCATGCATGGTGTCTGCTGTGGACATATAGTGTCCGCTGTGGACACTTAGTGTATTTTGCATGCTGTCCGTTGTGGACACTTAGGTATTTAGCCTATCTGCTGTGGACTTTGGCTGTCCAATGTGGGACCTTGGCCGTCCACTATGGGACCTTGGCCGTCCCCTGTGGGACCTTGGCCGTCCGCTGTGGGACCTTGGCCGTCCGCTATGAGAGTTGGCTGTCCGCTGTGGACACTTAGATAATTTTGCATGTTGCGCGCTTTGGACTTTGTTCATCCGCTTTTGTTAAGTGTTCATCTACATTTGTTAAGTTTTCATCTGCATTAAGTTTTGTTCATCCGCATTAAGTTTTGTGCATTTGCATTTGGTCTTGTTCATCCGCATTTGGACTTGTTCATCCGCATTTGGACTTGTTCATCTGCATTTGTGTCATCCGCATATCTTTAGACACTTGGAATATTCTCTGAGACTTTCATCCGCATTTGGACTTGTTCATCCGCATTTGGACTTGTTCATCTGCATTTGTGTCATCCGCATATCTTTAGACACTTGGAATATTCTCTGAGACTTTCATCCGCATTTGCTTGTCCACATTTGCTGAACATTCAGCCGCACTGGCTTATGTTCATCCGTATTTCTTTGGGGACTTAGGATTTTCTGGAATTTTGGGAAGTAGAATGTAGTGTTAAGTTCTGATGTGTTGTGATGGTATATGCCTTTTGATGTTATATGCTTGTGGACTGTGGTTATTATGTGCCTTTACGTGGTGTGATATGTATGAGTACATAAGTAAAGTATTATGTAACGAAAGTGAAAGATAATGAATGACGAAAATGGAAGTAATGAACGATGAGATCTTTGCTGCTTACCCGGTGCTGTGTCAGCTTTTTAGCCTGAGTGGGGGTTTGTTTACGAACCCTGGCACAGTGTCAGCTTCTAGAATGAGTCAAGGGAGCAGCATATGAGTTGAGATGAGATCCTTACCCCGGTGCTGTGTCAGCTTTTTAGCATGAGTGGGGGTTTGTTTATGAACCTTGACACAGTATCAGCTTCTAGCATGAGTCAGGGGAGCAGCATATGAGTTGAGATGATATCCTTACCCCGGTGCTGTGTCAGCTTTTTAGCATGAGTGGGGGTTTGTTTACAAACCCCGGTACAGTATCAGCTTTTAGTATGAGACAGGGGTGTAGCATATGAGTAGAGATAAGACCCTTATCACGTACCCCGGTGCTATGTCAGCTTCGGCATGAGTGGGGGTTATTTATAAATCCTGACACAGTACCAGCTTTTAGCATGAGTCGGGGTATAGCATGAGGCAGGGTCCATAAAGAAGTGAGGGTTGAATGATTATGAACGATGATGAAGATAATAACTATTATCTAGATGTATGTATGATGTGTGATCATGAACGAAAGTAAAGGATATGTATTAACGTAATGTAAAGTATTTTATTATTACAACTAGAACTCACTTAACGTCGCTGAATTTTTGTATGCATAATAGTTGGCAGGTATTTGTTGATGCTGAGGAGGTGCAGGCATGGATGCATAAGCTACAGGGGATGGTTCAAGTCTGGCATCCGTATTTTGGAGAATGTTTTGTATTAATACATTTTGGGAATGTAAAAGAAATGATATGATGATTTGACATGCCTTTAATTATTAATGAAAAGTTTTAATTCCGCTGCAAATGATATGTTTTAAATGTTTTATGCGATGATTGACCGACTGTAAGCGTCCCGAGAACGGGGCCTTACAAGTTGGTATCAGAGCCAAAGTTTAAGAGAATTGGGTAAAATATTTTCAAAAAAAAAACCTAAACTGAGAATGGGACACGAAAGGGAAAGGGATGCCAATCCAAGTAGTTACATGCTTGCAGGTAAAGGTTTTATGTAAACGTTTTATGTAAGTTAATGAAAAGGAATTATGTGCGTGTGCTATGTGGATTATGTGTTATTTGTAGATTTGGATACTGATGTAGTCAGGATAGGAAATGCTTAGAGAATGAAGAGTAAAGTAAGTGGCTAATCACAACTGGCCACTGTAATTAGGGACTTACTATACTTGACATAATCTGAGCTATTACCTTGAATGATCGTGTTGGTGTTTGAATCTTGTAGTGCTTAGAGATGGTTGGTGGTAGATCTTCTGAGGCTTCTCGAGGTGGAGGTTGTGGTGGTCGTGGTGCTGGACCGCGTGCCTCGAGGTACAGGGCTAAGACTGCCAAAATGGCTCCTGAAGAGCCCGAGCTTCATCACCATGATGGTGAGGATGAGAGTGCTAATCCAAGGGCCTCAATGAAGGAAGCAGTAGCGGAAGAAGTTCATCAGGTCGTGCAGACGATTCTGCCATCTGTGGTGACCGAGGTTATTAGAGCTATGAGGGAGGATAAGAAGAAAGAGAAGGAGGAGAGGAGGAAGAACGATAGGCGAGGGGGAAAAAGAGGAGGTTCAGGGGAGATGGAGCAACCGGATATTGAAATGGTTGTCTCCAGTGATGAGGAGGAGGAGGAGGCAGTGCAGGAAGCTGCAAGGGTGCAACTATGGGGAATTCCAGAGATGCAAGCCCCCAAAATTTTATGGGAATGGGAGTGCTACTACTGCTCACCAATAGGTGAGAGAGATGGAGGCTGTGTTGAATATCAGCGAGTTCAGGGAGGATTAGAAGGTGAAGTTTGCTACCCACTCGTTTGTGGATTCGGCCTTATGCTGGTGGGATAACATCGTCCAGGTCGAGGGTAGCAGGGCGATCGGGAGGATGAGATGGGAGGACCTGAAGAAGTTAGTGATCGAGGAGTTTTATCCTCACAGGGAACTCGACAAGATCGAGAGAGAGTTCCTACAGTTGGAGGCGGGAACTATGATGCACCAGCAGTACATAACTAAGTTCAATGAGATGGCAAGGCTGGTGCCAGATTAGATGACGCGTGTGTCACGGAAATAAAGAGATACATCCAAGGTTTGCCGGCAAACATCCGTAGACATCTGATCACCGCTTGGCCAGGTACGTTCAGGTCTGTGGTCGATCTGGCGGGGAGACTGTATGAAGAGCTAAAGGTGATGGCGGTGATGGATGAGAAGAAGAAGTGTGGCAATGATAGGAATGGGAATGAGAAGTGGTATAACGATGATGGTTTTATGGCTGGAGGTAAGAAGACGAGAGTGGATGATCGGAAGGTGATAACAGAGAGGGAGAAGGCATGCAAGAAGTGTGGGAGAGACCACGTGTGGGAGTGTAAGTGGGGATCGAACGCCTGCTTTCAGTGTGGGAAGGAGGTCCACAGAGCAAGGGATTGTCGTGGGGTGAAATGTTACAACTGTGGCGAGGCTGGGCACATGAGCAGAGACTGCAAGAAGTCGAGGGCTAAGAGCTCCGGGGCAAAGAAGGGGACTGGGAAGGAGAAGGATAGGGTGGACTCCGACGTGGTGCCAGGTACATTCCTAGTAAACTAGACTTGTGCTTCTGTACCTTTTATTCTGGTGCTAGTAGGAATTTCATTTTTGCTACCTTCTGTGATAAGTTGCCCGCTAGGATTAGGAAGATTGATGAGCCCTTAAATGTAAACACTGCCATTGGTAAGTCAATCAAGATTTACGTTATGATAGAAGACTGTGACATAGAGTTGAAAGGCCATAGGTTCTCTGGTAGGTTGTTCATGATGCCCCTAGGCGGATTCGATGTGGTTCTAGGGATGGATTGGCTAGCAGCCTATGTGGCAAATATTGTGTGTCGCAAGAAGATGATTCGATTGACCGCGCCGATGGGAGTTCAGTGACAATTTACGGCGATAGAGTTAGTACAATATCAAAAGTAATTTGGATGGTTGTGGCAGAGAAGTGTACGAGACGTGGAAGTGGTGCCTATCTAGCCTACGTGAAGGATTTGGATGTGTAAGTACCACGATTGACGGATGTACCGGTTGCGTGTGACTTCCCAGACGTGTTCCTGGAGGATCTACCAGGTGTGCCACCTGATCGCGAGATCGAGTCCCAGATCGATCTGATGCCTGATGCCAACCTGTTGCTAAGGCGTCGTATCGTCTAGCTCCCTTCGAGATGAAGGAATTGATGACTCAATTGCAAGAGTTGTTAAATAAGGGGTTCAATCGACCGAACATCTCTCCATGGAGTGCTCCGGTCTTATTTATGGAGAAGGAGGACGATAGCATGAGGATGTGTATAGACTATCGTAAGTTGAACAAGTTGACGGTGAAGAACCGGTATCCATCACCGAGGATTGATGACTTGTTTGATCAGCTCCAAGGTGTCAGTTGGTTCTTGAGGATATATCTCTGATTTGGTTACCATCAATTGAGGTGGAGGAGCAGGATATTCCTAAAACAGCTTTTCATATGTGTTATGGGCACTACGTGTTCTCGTGATGTCCTTTGGTTTAACCAACGCGCCAGCTGCTTTATGGATCTGATGAATCGGGTGTGCCGACTTATGTTAGATAAGTCAGTGGCCGTGTTCATTGATGATGTTCTGATTATTTTGTAGAGCAAAGAAGAACACGTCGGTCACATCCGGTAAGTGCTGGATACACTTCGAAGGGAGAAGCTGTATGCCAAGTTCTCCAAGTGTGCGTTCTAGTTATACGAGCTTCAGCTTTTGGGTCATGTGGTTAATCCTGAAGGGATTATGGTAGACCTGACAAAGGTTGAGGTGGGGATGCAATGGAAGTCTCTAAAGAATCCATCCGAGATTTGTAGTTTCTTGGTTTTGGTGAGTACTACAGGGTAATTATCCAAAGCTTCTCAAAGGTGGCGGCTGTGGTCTCTGCATTGAAGATTTGGAGGCTACTTGGGAGTCAGAGGAAGAAATAAGATGGCACTACCCAGATCTCTTTAAGGAGTGACAGGTTTCGGGGACGAAACCCATTTAAAGGGGGTGGACTTGTAACACCCAGAAAATTATAAAAAGGAAATGAAAAGAAGTGAAAAGGGGAAAGATAACATTTTTCAAAAGTAAAGGGGTTTAAAGTGTGCAAGTGGCAAACTTGCCACTAGTGAAGCAGGGGATGGCCGCCCACACCCCCATTTCCCTACATCTGCTTTCGGCTGCAAGAAGAGAAGAAGAAGCTGCCATTGGTTTCTAGAGAAAGAAGGAGGAAGATTTGCTTGAAGGTGAGATTTTAAGATAATTCTTCTCGGTTTTCAGTCAGGTTTCAACTTCTGGACCGAGTTTCTGGTGTTTAGTGCTTGTTTTCGTGGGTTTTAGGTGCTGAAACTTCAAGTGGGTTCTCGGGTTTGAGGTGTTCTACTCGAAAGCTGTTCAAGGTGAGTTTTAGATCCCCTCTTTTACTGGTTTTATACGTGTTTGGGGCTGTTATGCATACTAGACAGAAGGTTCTAAACCAGACTATGAATTTAGAGATGACGTACGACTGTGTGCTGTTAATGTATGTTTTTAGATGATTTTTAAGTTGTTGTCTGATGTTTAGTATGTTTTACGTATGTGTAACATGTTAGATCTATGCTTAGCTTAAGTTAGAATGATGCTTGGGGACTGGAAGTACGTTTGATGCATTGCAGATGTATGCATGATGTCCGCTGTGGACACTTAAAAAAGTCATGCATGGTGTCCGCTGTGGACATATAATGTCCGCTATGGACACTTAGTGTATTTTGCATGCTGTCCGCTGTGGACACTTAGGTATTTAGCTTGTCCGCTGTGGACTTTGGCTGTCCGCTGTGGGACCTTGGTCGTCCACTGTGGGACCTTGGTCGTCCGTTGTGGGACCTTGGCCGTCCGCTGTGAGAGTTGGTTGTCCGTTGTGGACACTTAGATAATTTTGCATGTTGCGCGCTTTGGACTTTGTTCATCCGCATTTGTTAAGTGTTCATCTTCATTTGTTAAGTGTTCATCCGCATTAAGTTTTGTTCATCCGCATTAGGTTTTGTTCATCCGCATTTGGAATTGTTCATCCGCATTTGTACTTGTTCATCCGCATTTGGACTTGTTCATCCGCATTTGTGTCATCCGCATATCTTTAGACACTTGCAATATTCTTTGAGACTTTCATCCTCATTTGCTTGTCCGCATTTGCTGAACATTCAGCTGCATTGGCTTATGTTCATCCGTATTTCTTTGGGGACTTAGGATTTTCTGGAATTTCGGGAAGTAGAATGTAGTGTTAAGTTTTGATGTGTTGTGATGGTATATGCCTATTGATGTTATATGCTTGTGGACTGTGGTTATTATGTGCCTTTACGTGGCATGATATGTATGAGTATATAAGTAAAGTATTATGTAACGAAAGTGAAAGATAACGAATGACGAAAATGGAAGTAATGAACGATGAGATCTTTGTTATTTACCCCGGTGCTGTGTCGGCTTTTTAGCATGAGTGGGGGTTTGTTTAAGAACCCCGGCACAGTATCAGCTTCTAGCATGAGTCAGGGAAGTAGCATATGAGCTGAGATGAGATCCTTACCCCAGTGCTGTGTCAGCTTTTTAGCATGCGTGGGGGTTTGTTTACGAACCCCGGCACAGTATCAGCTTCTAGATGTATGTATGATGTGTGATCATGAACGAAAGTAAAGGATATGTTTTAACGTAATGTAAAGTATTTTATTATTAAAACTAGAACTTACTCAACGTCGTTGACTTTTTGTATGCATAATAGTTGGCAGGTATTTGTTGATGATGAGGAGGTGCAGGCATGGATGCATAAGCTATAGGGGATGGTTCAAGTCTGGCATCCGTATTTTGGAGAATGTTTTGTATTAATATATTTTGGGAATGTAAAAGAAATGATATGATGATTTGACATGCTTTTAATTATTAATGAAAAGTTTTAATTCCAGTGCAAATGATGTGTTTTAAATGTTTTATTCGATGATTGACCGACTGTAAGCATCCCGGGAACGGGGCCTTACACTTGCAGCGGAATTTGAACTTTTCATTAATAATTAAAAAGTCATGATAAAACATCCTATTGTTTCATTTACATCCCAAAATATAACACCCGGAATTTTATTAAAAGAAGGAAAAGAAAAAGAAAGAAAGGTGAAATATCCCAAGTAAAGGGGGTTAAAGTGTGCAAGTGGTGAACTTGCCTCTAGTGGGTTCAAAAAGCAGGGGATGGCCACCCACACCCCCATTTCCCCACATCTGCTTTCGGCTGCAAGAAGAAAGAAGAAGCAGTTCAACTGGATTTTAGTGTGAGAAAGCTGAATTCTCCTAGAAGGTGAGGTTTCTTATGATTTCTATTCGGTTTTAGTTGGATTCGAGCTGCTGGACCGATTTTTATTGTTCTTTTGTGATTGGCTACTTGTTTCGGTGTGTCTAGGTGCTAGAACTCCCAATTTCTCTTGGTCTTAAGAAGTCTTATTCGAAAGCTGCTAGAGGTGAGTTCTAGATTCCCCTATTTTACTTGTTTTAAACTTGTTTGGGGCTGAAATGCATATTAACTGAATTTTTACAACCGAAGCATGAGTTTTCTACGTTTTTGCATCTGATTTGTATGTGATGTATGTGTTTTAAATGCCTTCTTTGATGTTACGTAGTTGTAAGCTCTGTTCTAAGTGTTTAGCATGTTAGATCTGTGCAAAGGATATGTTAAAACGAGGATTTGGAACTGGTGGAATAGCCTAAGTAATGTGTTCATCTGCATTTTCATTTTATTCTTCTGCATTTGCTGATCTTCATCCGCATTTGCTGATCTTCATCCGCATTTGCTGAACATTCAACCGCATTGGTTTTATGTTCCATAGTTAAGTATTTTGATCATCCGCATTTGGACTTGTTCATCCGCATTTGGACTTGTTCATCCGCATTTGGTTCACCCGCACATCTTTAGACACTTAGAATATTTTCTGAGATTTTCACCCGCATTTGCTTGTCCGCATTTGCTGAACATTCAGCCGCATTGGCCTATGTTCATTCGCATTTCTTTGGGGACTTTGGATTTTCTGAAATCTTGGGAAAAAGAATGTTATGTTAAGTTCTGAAATGTTTTGATGGTTTATGCCTATTGATGTTATGTATGATTGTGGGCTATGATTGATGTTCTATATTATGTATTACTATGTGACTTTACGTGGTATGATATGCTTATGTACGTGAAGTATTATTGTAATGAAAGTGGAAGATAAAGATAATGAGAAGTGGAACGTAATGAATGAATTAAAAGTCTTGCAAGCATATAAAAGGGGGTTCATAACTCTTTATGGGTTGCCACCTCGATAGTGTGCCGAGTGCACACCTAACGGTCAGTCTTTGTTACTGATAGAAACGTACAAAACAGGGTCCTTGCCACTTGCCCCCAAGACTTTAGTCGCTTTGTGCACCGAGGAGGGGGCATGGCAGGATCTAGATAGAAGTGAAAGATAATAAAGTACGAAACGACCGATTATGAACGATGATAAAGGATAATAAATAACTATTATCAAGATGTACGTATGATTTATATCACATTGTGCACGAAGCTGACTCCAGTACCGGGGCAAGCGACAAGGGTCCTGTTTTGTACGTATTGGTCAATCATAAAGATTTATGTTACACCCTCAAAATCCACTTGCAGGGTTTTACCGCGAGGCGTGTGACAAACCAGGATCTCAGTCATTAGTTACTCAGAACGACTCTATATGAACATACAACCAAAATCAGAGTTTAACTTTAAAACGATGCGGAAGCGTTTAACAAACATGAAAACCAGAATAATGTAACACAATGTAAACATGCGCAAACACGTAAGCACATGAGCACAACTTAATAATCACATTATTAGTTAAATTATTATCTGTTTATCATTGTTAATTGTTATTAAGTCACCAACGTTTAATGACAACTAGTGTGTGCTCACGACATGTGTACGCAAGACCTAACGGAACTAACGGAGTTTGGTAACGGAAAAGTACCGGATGTCACATTATCCCCATGTTGAAAGAATTTTCGTCCTGAAAATTGCGTTACATGGTGTGTGTTCCATCACTGGTCTACTAAATTGGCACAAAGTATTTGACTGAGTTTCGGGTGAGTTGTCACATCATCCCCATGTTGAAATAAATTTCGTCCCAAAATTTAATCAATACCTTCGTCGGCTGGCATCGTCTTTTCGAATAGTTGAGGATACTTAAGCTTCACCTGGTCCTCACGTTCCCACGTGAATTCCGGTCCACGTCTCGAGTTCCAACAAACTTTGACTATGGGTATCTTGCTTTGCTTAAGCGTCTTTACCTCACGATCCATCACCTCGGCTGGCTCAATGAAGCGTAATTGTTCATCTACTTGCACTTCCTCAAGTGGTACTACCATTGTTTCATCGGTTAAGCACTTCTTCAAGTTTGAGACATGAAATACATTATGGATTCCACTCAGCGAATCAGGTAGGGCTAATCGATAGGCCACTGGACCTATTCTTTCCAATATCTCAAATGGTCCAATGTATCTCGGATTTAGCTTTCCTCTTTTTCCAAACCGAATCACGCCTTTCCATAGTGAGACTTTCAATAAGACTTTGTCACCAACCTGAAATTCTAGAGGTCTCCGTCGCTTATCTGCATAGCTTTTCTGTCTGCGTGCTGCAGCCATACGGTTCCTTATTTGTACAATCTTCTCAGTGGTCTCGTGCACTAACTCGGGACCCGTTAGCTGACTATCATCAATTTCAGCCCAGCAAACTGGTGATCTACATTTTCATCCATACAAGGCTTCAAAAGGTGCTGCCTTTATGCTAGTGTGATAATTATTGTTGTAAGAAAATTCCACCAATGGTAGATGAACTTCCCAGTTATTCCTGAAGTCAATCACACAAGCACGTAGCATGTCCTCCAACATCTGTATAGTACGCTCACTTTGACCATCGGTTTGCGGATGATAAGCAGTACTCATGTCCAATCGCGTACCTAAAGATTTCTGCAATGATTGCCAGAAGTGCGATGTAAAATGAGCATCGAGGTCAGAAATAATTGAGACTGGTACACCATGTCTCGAAACTATTTCCTTCAGATAGAGTCGGGTTAACTTCTCCATTTTGTCCGTTTTCTTTATCACCAAGAAATGAGCGGACTTCGTTAATCGGTTTACGATAACCCATATCGTGTCACAACCAGTAGGAGTCCATGGTAGTTTGGTAATGAAATCTATTGAGATTTGCTCCCACTTCCACATATGGATCTCAGGTTAGTCCAGATGGTTTCTGATATTCCACTTTTACCTTCGAGCAGGTCAGACATTTACTCACATATGTAGCTACATCCGCTTTTATGTTAGGCCACCAATAGTGCACCTTCAGGTCATGATACATCTTGTCAGATCTAGGATGTATAGAGTACTTAGACTTGTGTGCCTCACTCATGACCAAGTCTCTCAGATTTCCATGCAGAGGTATCCAGAGTCTGTCCGTGAAATAACGAATCCCATCCGCTTTCACTTCAAGCTGTTTGTCCATTCCTCGTAAGGATTCGGACCCAATGTTTTCTGCTTTCAGAGCTATGGTCTGAGCCTCTCGGATTTGTTCAGGTAACTGTGTGCTAATCGTAAGTTGCAGAGCTCGCACGCGTCGGGCTTAGCAGTTTCTTTTCTACTCAGCACGTCAGCAACTACATTAGCTTTTCCCGGATGGTATTTGATAGCACAATCATAGTCGTTCAATAACTCAACCCAGCGTCTTTGCCTCATATTCAATTCCTTTTGCTCAAGATGTGCTGAAGACTCTTATGATCGGTGTAAATTGTGCACTTGGTACCGTACAAGTAATGTCTCCAGATCTTTAAGGCAAAAACTACCGCACCCAGCTCCAAGTCATGGGTGGTATAGTTCTTCTCATGAACCTTTAGTTGTCTAGAGGTGTAAGCTATCACTTTACCTCGTTGCATCAAGACACAACCAAGTCCTTGAACAGAAGCATCACAATAAACTACAAAGTCATCACTACCCTCCGGTAATGCCAATATCGGCGCGCTACACAGCTTCTGCTTCAGTAACTGGAAAGCGGACTCTCGACTATTACCCCATTTATATGGTGTTCCTTTATGAGTCAAATCGTGAGAGGTTGTGCGATCTTGGAAAATCCTTCAATGAACCGTCGATAATATCCTGCCAGTCCAAGAAACTGTCGTATCTCACTAGGCGTCTTGGGAACTGACCAATTCTTTATCGCCTCAATCTTTGCTAAATTGACATGTATCCCTTTGTCATTAACAATATGACCCAAGAATTGCACTTCACGTATCCAGAAATCACACTTAGAAAACTTGGCGTACAGTTGCTCTTTCCTGAGTAATTCTAGGATTAAATGTAAGTGCTCCTCATGTTCTTCCTTGGTCCTTGAGTAGATCAATATGTCACCAATAAACACAATAACAAACTGATCGAGATAGGGTTTGCACACACGATTCATGAGATCCATGAATACGACTGGCGCATTCGTCAACCCGAATGGCATGGCCAAGAACTCGTAATGACCATAACGTGTACGGAAAGCTGTCTTCGAGATGTCCTTCTCTCGAACTCTCAGTTGATGGTACCCAGACCTTAAGTCAATCTTAGAATAGTAGCTTGATCCTTGAAGTTGATCGAACAAATCATCTATACGAGGTAGCGGGTATCTATTCTTGATCGTAACCTTGTTCAGTTCTCTATAGTCAATGCACATTCGAAATGTGTCATCCTTCTTCTTAACAAACAGAACTAGCGCTCCCCAAGGCAACGCTCGGTCGAATAAACCCTTTATCCAATAGCTCTTGTAGTTGAGCAGATAATTCTTGTAGTTCGTTCGAAGCTAACCGGTAAGGTGCTCTCACGATCGGAGCGGCTCTGGGAGTTAGATCAATCTGGAACTCAACTTGACGATGAGGTGGTAATCCAGGTAGGTCCTCTGGAAACACCTCAGAAAAGTCACGAACGACAGGGATATCTTCTATCCTCTTTTCTTCTGGTTGCTTATCAGTGACGAGTGCTAATATAGCTAATCGACCCTTACGTAGCAACTTTTGTGCTTTCATGTATGATATGATGCCCATCACTACATCACACCGTTCACCTCTGACTGAGAGAACTTCTTCGCCAACAGGGATTCGTATAATCTTTTCGCGACATATGACTTCCGCTTGCTTGTTGGAAAGCCAATCCATGCCGACTACTACATCAAAGCTCCCGAGTGTAACATGCATGAGATCTATGTTAAAGGTATGTCCAACAAGTTCTATCTTGCAACCCCTAAGGATATGTGTCATGTGAACTTGCTTACCGTCAGCTAACTCTATGATGTAATTAGATTCCAATGCTGAGGGCATATCACTTAAGAGACTACTAAACTTAGTGGAGATGAAATTTCTATCGGCTCTAGTATCAAATAGTACGGTAGCAAAACAACCGTTAACAAATAATTTACCAGTAATAGTATTAGGGTTGTTTAGAGCTTCACCTGAACCGATGACAAAAGCTCTTCCTTTTGCCCCACTGTTGTTGCCACCGTTATTGCTGCCATTGCCATTGTTGGTGTTGTTGTTGTTGTTGCCATTGTTGTTGTTGTTGTTTCCACCATTTCCATTCTTCCTCAGCTGTGGACAGTTTCTCCTGTAATGGCCCTGTTTCCCGTATTCAAAACAACCTTTTGGCGTTTCTTGAGGTTGTTGTGGCTTCCTCATCAATTCACCATGGCAATCTTTTGCTGCGTGTCCAACTTTACCACAATGTTGGCATCGGAAACTGTCACACCTGCCGGTGTGGTGGTAATTGCATCGGTTGCATTTGGGATTTTTCCCCACATAGCCTCCTTGTCCCTGTGGTGCCGAAGATGACTGATTAAAGTTACGATTGTTATCGGACTTTCTTTGTTGTTGGTACATATTTCATCATTCATTTCGTTCATTTCGTACATTATACGTACATCTTGATAATATCATTATTATCTTTCATCATTCGTTTCGTTCATTTCGTACATTTCGAACTTTCATTATTATCTTTCATTTTCATCTAGACCAATATCATATGCTATACCCCAAACATTGTGCACGAAGCTGGTACTGGGCCGAGGTCTATAAATAGGCCCCTAACATTGTGCACGAAGCTGACTCCAGTACCGGGGCAAGCGACAAGGGTCCTATTTTGTGCGTATTGGTCAATCACAAAGATTTATGTCACACCCTCAAAATCCACTTGCGGGGTTTTACCGCGAGGCGTGTGACAAACCAGGATCTCAGTCATTAGTTACTCAGAATGACTCAATATGAACATACAACCAAAATCGGAGTTTAACTTTAAAACGATACAGAAGCGTTTAACAAACATGAAAACCAGAATAATGTAACACAATGTAAACAAGCGCAAACACGCGCCCAACGTTGTGCAAAACAAATACATAAATGCTTAACAACCAAAAACCAACAAAGGGTTCCAACAATGCTGACATCTACAATGCTGACCCGTGAATGTGCCCCTATGCAATAGTAACTTCAGCCTGAGAATAGCACACTAAAAGAGTCAACACAACGGTTGGTGAGTTCAAGAGTTTTAGTAAAACATAACTGTATTAGTATAAAATATAAGAGTGCATGAATTAGATAGCTAGTCTAAATTCACAAGTAATAATCATAGTGATTTCGCGATCGAAGCTGACTGTATTTCGTTTATTGCCTCCAGTCACGACTTACCAGGTCCTGACAATGTTTATTTTAGGACAATATTGCACCCGTTTCACCTCGAGTCGCACAGGTGGGGTTCGTCAGACCCAGTAGTACTACCCAAGATTTCCCGCTAGTTACCATTATTAACGATCCGAAAGTGTGAGGACTTTCATGGTATTCAACACTATATCATACTTTACACATCTTATAATAATAAAGCGTTTGTAAGTCAGTATGCTATCTCTCCCAAAAGAGAGTGTATAAAAGAGTGGGGCATGAACTCACCTGGTATGCACATGAATGATATAAAAGCTAACTTGAAAGAGAGAGGAAAGACAACCTTCAGAGGTTACCTAGAACATGCAAGTATATGAGTACGTGTACACAGAATCATCATCAACCCTAAGTGCTTTATAAACACATGGACTCAAGGTTGTGGTAAAACAAGACACATTGACCCAGTTGACCCGTTTGACCCATTGGTGACATTATTATTGACATCCCATTTAATCAAGCATAACAGTTCATCATACATGGTTATCATACAAGTTGTTCACGTACTTGTTCTACCTAGATCATCATACAACTAGATTATCATACAACTCATGCGAATCTCAAGTAATCATCATGCTCAACATAATTACACCATACCTAATGCATTATACATAGAGTCCAATCATGCAAAACATGCCATGTGAAGCCATTCACGACTTCACACCCTAAACCCTGCCAATCCTACTAAGTAGGGGCCTCAGATTCGCACGTGTGTATGACGATCATTATCACATTATTCAACAAGATTCATGACAATCAACCTACCCAACAATGATCTATTACAATTCCCAAACATGATCCTATAATCACCCAACCTAGTCCATCAACATGTATACCCACTAATAATCCCAATTCCCAAATGACCAAGCAAGCATCCATATAACTCAATTAATCCACTCCACTACATTAGACACCATCAATGAACATGCTAACATGATCCTAACATTCTAAACATGCCCAATTCATCATATCCAAGATTCTACACAATTAAAGTTTCCCTTTTGGGAAAGTACATCCCAAAATCTATCCAACACCCACCACATTCATGAATTCATTAACATTATGCCTAATCAAGTCCATGCTATCATCTAGACATGTTCAACACCATCGAAACATCATAATTCACAATTCCCATAACCAAAAAGTTTCTACTTATAGCAAGGTATGAACTACATGATCAATTCATAGATCTTCTTGCATAATAATCACAATCCAACATTCATACAACATCATTAACAACATTACATCATCAATCTATCGTCCATTCATCAATTTCATGCAATAAAGTTACTATTAATAGTAACGTATGAACAACCCATCAAAATCATGAATTTCTTGCATAAACCACGTAAACCATCAACAATACTATCTAACTAACATCATACATTCATCAAACTAATCAAAATTCAACATCCAAGCATCAAGGTCGACTAGGGTTTCGGCCATAATTAACAAACTATGAAAAGCACAAAAAAACTAACATTTAATCACGTAATGGGCAAGAATTGAAGTTGTTAACGTATAATAATCCTTGAAATCGATCCAAATCGATGCACAATTGCTTGTTCTTGTTGAATTTCGAAGTGTGTGTGTGTGTAGGTGATGATCGCGGCCGAAGGGTTGTGGGGATTAGGGTTTGGGTTTTTGTTTTTATTTTTGTTAAGTTTTAGTTTTAGGAAATTACACTTAACCCCCATTATTTATATTTTACTAAACTAATCCCTTTAACACTTTTTAAGAGTTTTAACTACAAAATACAAGCATTATAAATTAACAATAATAATATTGCATAATTTTCACTAGCCACAAAATACACGAAATAGATATAACATGTTGCCACATTACGAGATAAAATTCACAAATAATATTTAAATCGCATAAGCACATAAGCAAAACTTAATAATCACATTATTAGTTAAATTATTATCTGTTTATCATTGTTAATTGTTATTAAGTCACCAAAGTTCAACGACAACTAGTGTGTGCTCATGACACGTGTACCCAAGACCTAACGGAACTAATGGAGTTTGGTAAGGAAAAAGTACCGGATGTCACAATTTACCCCTGTGTGCATCCTCATGGGTCAGCTAAATCGCACACAGTTGAGCTAACAACCCAATGGCTGTGAACCTCCATTCATATGCTTGCAAGACTTTACATTCATTCATTACGTTCCACTTCACATTAATGTTATCTTCCGCTTTCATTACATAATACTTTACATGCGTTAGTACAACATACCATGCAAGGTCATTCATCATACATAACATGGAACATCATCATCATAACATCATCATAATAATGCATACATAACATACACAAGCATAGACTAACCCAAAACATAGGAACTTAGCATTAAACTCTACATCTCAAAATCTCAGAAATGTTCTAAGTGTCTACAGCGTATGACTAAAATATACAGCGTACAACTTATACACTAAGTGTCCACAGCGGACAGCTAATACACTAAGTGTCCGTAGCGGACAGCTAATGGTCCACAGCGGATGACCAAATCCACAGCGGACAACTAAGAGTCCACAGCGCATGAATGAAATACTAAGTGTGTCCACAACGCACAACTAAAATATTCAAGGGTCCACAGCGGACAGCCAAGTCCACAGCGGACAGCTAGGATTTTCTCAAGGGTCCACAGCGGATAAGCAAGGTCTACAGCAAACATGCAAAGTCCACAGCGGACAGCTAAATGCCTAAGTGTCCACAGCGGACACATTAATAATGTCCAAGTGTCCATAGTGGATAGTGAGTTTCCACAGCGGACGACCTGGACAACCTTCCTAAGTGTCCACAGCGGACATACAAGATCCACATCGGACAGCTTATTGGACCTGCGATCCAACTTACTCAATTTCCAGTCTCCATACATCATTTTAAGCATATTCTTAGCTTAGATCTAGCGGTCTAACACTTAGAACATCTTAAATATTCATACAATCATCATAAAAATCATAAAACATATCTATATCATCATAAGCAACCGTACCATACATGGAAAATCATAACTTGATTCAAAAACATCAGTTTAATATGCATACCAGCCCCAAATAAGTAGAAAACATTTAGAAGAGGGGATCTAGAACTCACCTCTAACTGCTTTCAAGTAAAACTCCTCCAAACCCGAGAGCAACCTGGAGTTCTAGCACCTAAACACACGGAAACACACAACCAAACACATAGAAACACTTAAGACCTACTTGATTTGTGTAAAAGTTCAATTGTTAGTTGGTGTAGATGTGATACCTTTACAAGCTTATAATAATGTTGTGTCATGTTGATATCGAGAGTATCACAGATATAAACTAGTACATTTTATACTAGTCTACTAAACAAACCTAGAGGAGAGAACAATGTGAGAAGTTGTGGATTATTGTGTGCTTAAAATCTTTAAATAAACTGAGTTTAGTTAGTACGTCTATTTTTCAAAATCGGTATCATGGTTACTTGTTAAGTTGTAATTCTATTGATCGTGACTAAATAGTTGATTGTGTTTTTAGGAAAAACAGGTTGCGCTAATTTGATTTGACAGTTATATATTTAAACGTGTTGATGTCAGATGTGTTATGGGATGAGTTTTGCTTAGGGACAAGCAAAATACAAGTGTGGGGATATTTGATTTGATTTAAAATATACATATTTTATATAAACACTCTTATATTTTAAATAGTTTTAGGTTGGATTTTATTGAATAGTAATTATAAGTGGTTCATATTCATATTTTATATATTTCAAGAGACCACCAAATGATATGATTGTAATTTGTGAAATGTCAAACTGATTTAATGATTTTTAATGCTTTTAGAATTAATTATATAGCTGTTGCTAAAGTTTTTACTTAACTAATAAACATAAAATAAAATAAAATGGATTGAATATTTAGATGACGTCAACGTTGGTGTAAACAATTTTAATAAAATGTGTTTTAAATTCTTTTGAGTCCTATTGTTTTAATTAGTCTACTACAGAGAATTGAAGGCCCATGAAAATCAATTGCGAACATTGTGAATTATAAAGCCAATGGAAATATATGTCGCATTTTTTTTGTAATCCAAGCCCACGTAGATAAAAAGCATCACCGTCTCAATTAGATAAAAGGAGAGGGAAACGCACAAAACCTAGGGAGGAAAAATTAATCTTGGGTTGGTGAAAACCAGGAGAGTTTTAAAAGTTTGAAGGAACTACAAAATCAAGATTTTGAAGCTGGTCGTGACACGGGTTGACGGATTAGCATTCGTTTTGCATTGTTTATATTTTTTTTCCTATTCCACTCGACTTTTGTTTCTGTTTAATCTTGAATGAGGAATATTTTCATATATGATTTTGTATTGCTCATGATTATTATTGGCTAAACTCTAGTACTACCTAGGTTGGGTTGAAAACTATTCATGTTTTGATTAAATATATGGTTTTGATTTCGTATATTGTTTATTAATCTTAGAACTTGATTATTTTCTCAATTAAATATGAACATATGTATTGTTTTATGCTTGAAAGTTTTTGTCATGCTTGAAAGTTTTTGTCTTGCTCGTGTATATTTGATCTTGATTGATTGCGTGACATCTAGATTATGTTTGCACGTTAAAATTAATTACTTTGTGTTTTTAATTTTAAACTTTGATTAGAGATAATCTTAGGAGATCTGGCTGTGATTTTGATAGTATTTGTAATGTGCTACCTTATCTAGAACCTAGGGATGATATATATTGCTTAAAACCTTCTACCCATTGCTTGTTAGGTTAGATTTCGTGAGAGCGTGTTTTGCCTTTCACTCGTGGTGTTAGTGTTTAGGGTATTTAATTGGATTTAATCAAGTTGCTTTGTTTTAGGGTTAGAAAATATAATCTTAAAGATAATGTGGTAGAAAACCTAGGGGCGATATTTCATTAGACATTTTAATAAACTTATCTTGTGCTTCACACGTGCCTTTGGTTTTCTTAGGGAGTAGCAACATACCTAGTTAACCCTGGATTCGTATTTTTGGATACGAGTCATTCCCTTTAGGTCATCACATGTTAGTTGAATTCCTGCCTAGGTAGTTATTTCACTTATTTAATCGTATTCAAGTTTCCAATTTTAAATTCTTATTTGTTTGTTTCTCCCGTCCCGTTTAGATTAGTTAATTTTAGTTAAATTGTTTATTTTGTTTATTAATAATTACTTATTAATAATTAAATTAATCAGTTTAGAAGACGATAGATGTTTATTATCGAGAGCCGCCAATAGTGTCCATGGATTCGATATCCGTCTTACCTAAACTTTACAATATCACGACCGGTACACTTGCCGATTGTATGAAGTTTAGTAGGTAATTCCATTTTTAAAACTAAATTGTGAAAATCGTTTTTGCAATAAATTAATATATATATTTTCACACATCAGTAACTAAAGTAAAGCCTCCATAATTAATGCATAGTTCATGTAACTCAGTAAGCACTCGCCTTTGTAATAGTTTACACCTATGTAATTCAACGACATAATATGTGATACTATGTTTTAAAGCAAAGTATAAAGTGTTAAAGTATTATACAATATAGTATGCTATAATGGAAAAGTACAGGACAGTTAAAGCTTAGTTAAAGTAGAAAATGATTAAATTTTTGGCGCCGTTGCCGGGGACACTGATTTGGCGATTCTGAGAACGACCCGAGTCGAGGATCTAATCATTTGTTTTCTAGTTTAGATTTATTTAATTTATAATTAGGTTTAATTTGCCTTAGTTGTTAATTGTGCCTTTAGTTAGTATTTTGTCTTTTCATTTGTTCAGCCTTAATCAGTTAGGTAAATTTTCTTTTATTTTTCTCTTTTTTAATTTTCTTTTAGTTTATGCGTCACACCCGTTCTATCGGACCACCAGAATTTCAGCCACTTGACGATCCAAAGCGTGTGTTCGCTCGACATTCAAACGAGTCTGAAATGGAGCTTGAGACCGCGGAAGAGTCATACGACAGCGAATCCACTCACGTTAAAGAATCCACAATGGCCGACGAACAACCACCAGTGAGGAGAGTGATTGCCGACTACGCCAAGCCCACTGCTGCCGGAGCTAGATCTAGTATTGCACGTCCACCTGTCACAGCCAACAATTGGCAAAATCCCTCCCCAAATTATTTCCATGGTCACTAATACTGTTCAGTTCCACGGGTTGCCTGCTGAAGATCCTAACTCTCATCTAGCTCGCTTCGCGAGGATCTGTGACACCTTTCAGGTGAATGGTGTTTCCGAGGATGCATGCAAGTTGCGCCTCTTCCCATTCTCTCTTACCGACCGTGCCCATAGCTGGCTTGAGTCCCTGCCCACAGGATCCATCACTACTTGGGCTGATAAGCAAGACAAGTTCTTGTGTAAGTACTTTCTCCCTTTGAAGACCGCTCGTCTGAGGCGCATGATTCATTCATTTCAGCAGAAGTCGGGAGAGACTTTCTACGAGACCTGGGAGCGTTTCAAGGAGCTAGTGCACAAGTGTCCACATCACGGTTTGGAGGATTGGGCATTGATTGAGAAGTTTTACAATGGAGTTAGTCCTGCAACGAGGAACATCTTGATACTACTGCTGGTGGTAATCTAATGACCACCAAGACTGTTGAGGAGTGCAACACAATGTTCGAGGACCTGGCCATGAGTAGTTACGAATATCTTGATTCCTGAGCCCCGGTTGCTACTCAGCGAGGAGTACACCAAGTTGATTCTAGCACTGCTTTAGCCGCCCAGGTTGAGGCATTAGCCAAGATGGTAGAAGTCCTTCAGAAGAAGAAGGAGCAGACCTGTGAGATCTGTCGGGGTGGTCATGATACGATTGATTGTCCTATTTCTACTTATAGTTTCCAGGAGCAGGTTGACTTTATCAGCAATCCCACCGGATGCAAGGAAATGCCTTCGGTAATTCCTTTAATCCTGGTTGGAGGAATCAGTAGAACTGGAGGAGTTGGAACCCACCGGGTTTTCAACCGCGTAATCAAAGTCTATTTCAGAATCAAAATTCGAATAGCGGCCAAACTAGTGGTATAGGTCAAGGCGAGAAGAAGCCCACCCTTGAGGAGATGATGATCCAGCAGTCACAGATGTTGACTCAGTTCATGGCGAGGGATGACACTAGGTATAAGGAAGCACAGGCTAGAGATCAGGCATATCAGGTTAGGTTCTAGGAGAACGAGGCCATGATCAAGAATCAAGGAGCATTAGTGCAGCATATAGAAAGGAGTGTGGGTCACTTATCAGATATGTTTCAGGAAAGGCAACCTGGAGTCCTACATAGTATTGTAGTGAAGAATCCAAATGCGCTTGTGAAGGCTGTGATGACAAAGAGAGGAAAGTCGTCTAGCTTGGTTGAGCCTCCTGCAGTGATTGAAGAGGAGGTTGATGAGGAGATAGAGATGGAGGCCCCTGCTGGCAAGGTGCAACAAAGGTTGTGCCTAGCAAGTACAACACAACCAGAGGATCGTAGAGAACATGCTCGTTAAGGTAGATAAGTTCGTTTTTCCAGTTGATTTCGTGATCTTAGATATGGATGAGGACGAGAAGGTCCCATTGATCTTAGGACGACCTTTCCTGGCTACTGCGAGGGCATTGATCGATGTCCTTGATGGCAAGCTAACCTTACGAGTTGCTGATGAGACAGTTACATTCGACATGAACAAATCCATGAAGAACACACACGATCAGGATGATACCTTATACTTCATAGATACTATTTGGACATAGGTGACTACGAGTTTTTGAGAGTTTATTAGATTAGATCAGACAGACTCACAGATCCTGGTTAGGGAGAACCAGGAAATCGAGTTGACCGCTTTTGCCATTGAGCATGAATTGGTAGATCGTACGAGTCAGCCTCTCAAGAAAGCTAACGTGTGTGAGGTGATTACGAGAGAAGAACAGGTAGAGAAGCCATCGATTGAGACTTCCCCATCCTTAGAGCTTAAAGAATTGCCATCTCACCTAGAGTATGCATTTTTGGATGAGGGATCTCAGTTACCTGTCATCATTTCTAATGGATTGACAGAGGAGGAGAAGAGGAGACTGGTAGATGTGTTGAATGCACACAAACAGGCTATAGCATGGAAGCTTATGGATATTATGGGTATCAACCCTTCATTTTGCACGTATAAGATACTCATGGAAGATGAGTATAAGCCTGTTAGACAGAGTCAGAGGAGATTAAATCCTAACATGCAGGATGTAGTTAAGAAGGAAGTGATTAAATTGTTAGATGCAGGATTGATCTACCCTATCTCTGACTCGAAGTGGGTGAGTCCCGTGCAAGTTGTTCCCAAGAAAGGGGGGATGACAGTGGTGACTAATGAGAAGAACGAGTTGATTCCGATGAGGACAGTCATCGGGTGGCGAGTTTGTATTGACTATCGCAAACTGAATGATGCCACGAGAAAGGACCATTTCCTGCTTCCCTTTATCGATCAAATGTTGGAGCATTTGTCAAGGCAACAATTTTACTTTTTCCTTGATGGCTTTTCAGGTTATTTCCAGATCCCCATCAATCCGAAGGATCAGGAAAAGACGACCTTCACATGCCGTATGGCACCTTTGTATGCCTTCGCATGCCATTTGGGTTATGTAATGCTCCAGCTACTTTTCAGCGGTGTATGGTAGCTATATTCCAGGACATGATCGAGGACTCCATGGAGGTTTTCATGGATGACTTTTCTATGTTTGGGAGTTCATTCGATTCCTGTTTGGAGCGTTTGGAGAAGATGTTGGCTCGATGTGAGGAGACCAACCTCATGCTAAACTGGGAGAAGTGCCACTTCATGGTGAAGGAGGGCATTGTTTTAGGGCACAAGATTTCCCACGCGAGGCTTAAGGTTGATAAGGCAAAGATTGAGACTATTAGCAAGCTTCCACTACCCACATCGGTGAAATCTATTAGGAGTTTCTTAGGGCATGCTAGTTTTTATCGACGTTTCATTAGAGATTTCTCTAAGATTGCGAGGCCGATGACGCAACTTCTAGAGAAAGATGTGCCATTTGTGTTTTCTGAGGAGTGTAAGAGAGCTTATGAGCTTCTAAAGGAGAAGTTGGTGAATTCTCCGATTATGGTCTCCCCAGATTGGAGTTTACCTTTGAGTTGATATGCGACGCGAGTGACTATGCGATAGGAGTGGTGTTAGGTCAGCGTAGGGACAAACATTTTCACCCTATCTATTACGCGAGTAAGACGCTCACTGATGCGGAGGAGCATTACACCACGATGGAGAAGGAGTTGTTAGCAGTAGTCTTTGCATTCGATAAGTTTAGATCTTATCTCATCCTTTCTAAGACTATTGTTTACACAGACCATGTGGCGCTTAAGTATTTGTTCAGAATGCTAAGCCGAGATTGATACGATGGATTTTGCTGCTTCAGGAGTTTGACATTGAGATTAGGGATAAGAAAGGAGCGAAGAATGTTGCAGCGGACCATTTGTCACGTTTAGAGGACTCTAGGCATGAGGAGATCAGGGAAGACATAATTGATGATAATTTTCCACATGAAGCACTGATGTTTGTGAAAGCACATGAAGAGGGTTTTCCATGGTTTGCAGACCTGGCTAACTACTTAGCGACAGGGGTTCTGATGAGAGGCATGACACATCAGCAAAAGAAGAAATTTTTGCAGATGTTAAGCATTACATTTGGGACGACCCCTACCTATTCCGCATTGGAGCAGATCAGATTGTACGTAGGTGCATACATGGTGATGAAGCAAGGAGGATTTTGAGGCATTACCACTCAGGACCAACAGGTGGCCACTATGGAGCGAGTTTGACAACAAAGAAGGTATTCGACGCTAGGTTTTATTGGCCGACGATCTTTAAGGACGCGCATGAGTTTGTGAGGAGTTGTGACGCGTGTCAGAGAGTAGGAAATATCTCATCCCGGAATGAGATGCCACAGACTGCCATTCAAGCATGCGAGATTTTTTATTTATGGGGCATCTATTTCATGGGCCCGTTTCCGCCATCTCGTGGGAACAAGTACATCCTAGTAGCCGTAGACTATGTTTCCAAGTGGGTGGAGGCTCAAGCCTTACCTAGGAATGATGCTAGGGTTGTAGTGAGATTCGTTAAGCAGTTGTTTTAGCGCTTTGGTACCCCCAAAGCCCTGATCAGCGATTGAGGGACCCACTTCTGCAATGTGCAGATGGAGAAGGCTTTGCAACGCTATGGGGTCACCTATCGGCTTGCAATGGCTTATCATCCACAGACTAGTAGGCAAGTTGAGGTAAGTAATCGAGGTATCAAACGGATTCTATAGAAACAGTGGGATCAAATCACAAGGATTGGTCCGATAAGTTAGATGACGCACTCTGGGCTTTCCGTACGACGTATAAGACACCGACCGGTTCTACACCATTTCAGATGATTTATGGGAAAGCGTGTCATCTACCGGTGGAGTTAGAGCATCGCGCATATTGGGCATTGAGGACGGTGAATTTAGATATGTCCATGGTCGGACAGAACCGATTTCACCAGTTGCACGAGTTGGAGGAATTGAGAGATCATGCGTACGCACCTTCGACACGATACAAGGAACGTATGAAAGAATTACATGATCGCCACTTGAAAGGTCATAAAGAATTTAAGTGTGGGGATCAGGTGTTGTTGTATAATTCGCAATTAAAATTGTTTCCGGGAAAAATAAAGTCCCGATGGTCAGGACCATACATTGTGCGCGAGGTATTTCCATACGAAACAATTGAAATCGAGGAAAAGAACGGGGAGACGTTTAAGGTAAACGACCATCATTTAAAGCATTACATTAGCGGGCCGGTGATTGAGAACGAGGATGAATTGGTCAACCTCGCCCCTGTAGGAACCTGATTGAGAGGTTCGAGTAAGGCTGATGACTCGTAAATAAACCAAGCGCTTCCGGAGGCAACCCGAGGGTTTGTTTTTATTTATTTATTTATTTTCTTCTTTTTTGTTTACTTTTTATTTTTAATTCTTTGTACCGGATGCTTCTTTGTTTATCTGTGATTTCAGGTTATTGCTCGGAGCTGAATGCTCATCTACTTGAGGTTCCTAGCCAAGTTAAAGTGTGAGGATGACACGTACATTTTCAGTGGAACTTCTGTCATTGCACGTTACATATCAGGGGAGTTTCAGTTTTCCCATTTCTTGCACTTTTATTATTTTACTTGCTTATATTTATTTGTTAGAACATTAGGGACAATGTTCGATTTAAGTGTGGGGATGGGGTAGTTGGCAAAACTGAAATATTTTGCATTCTAGTTTGAAAAAAAAAATTGAAAAAAAAATTGAAAAAAAAATAATAGAAAAAAAGAGAAAAAAGGCACTAAGTATCACTCATCTGCGCATATAAAACATGACTTGCACGAATCATGATGTGATACCGATTAAACTCAGAGCATGATTAACTCACATGATTAAGTTAACTTAACAAGCGGTTTTCAAAATAAAATGGTATAGACGTCTAATTAAGTGAGGCAAATAGAGAGATAATAACATGCAATTGTCCACAACTTATACCCTGGTTACCTCCGTTTTTATGTGAGATTGAGCCTTTAATTCTTGATTATTTACATTTCACATGCATTTCTTTGTTTGAGCGTTTATATCACACGATCACGTGCATTTTAGAACTTGTCTGGGTTATACGCGTCGAGACCATGAACTTTGAACTTGCACAAAAGTGATAGAGGCACCTAGGATTTAGCCTTGTGTTTAGCCTGCGATTACCTTACCCTGAATATCATCCACTAGTTAGCCATGTTGAGCCGTTTATATACCGTTTCCTATTGTTTACGCCCATGTTAAACGTAGCCTTTCTTTAATTAAGCCCTTTTGTGTTAACCCGTGTGTTTAGAAAATCCGGCCAAGTTAGTGTTTAAATAGTGTGATTCAATTGTTATGTTTGATTAGTTGATCTCAAAAAAAAAAAAAAAAAAAAAAAAAAAAAGAGAGACAAAGAAAAAATGAAAAAAAAAACTAAAAAAGGGGTGAAAAATTGACCTGAAAAAAAAAATATATCTATTAGTAGTTAATTTGTTAAAGGATTCAAGTTTGGTCCTTTGTTTTTGTTTATCATTTGCTTATTATGTTCATGGTTAGGCTAGCGAAGTCGGATATCTCTAAACACTTTAGCCTTGTTTTTCCATTTGTTTATTCCTACCCTTTCACCCTAGCTACGTTACAACCTATGTTAAGACCTACTTGATTTGTGCAAAAGTTCAATTGTTAGTTGGTGTAGATGTGATACCTTTACAAGCTTATAATAATGTTGTGTCGTGATGATATCGAGAGTATCACAGATATAAACTAGTACATTTTATACTAGTCTACTAAACAAACCGAGAGGAGTGAACATTGTGAGAAGTTGTGGATTATTGTGTATTTAAAATCTTTAAATAAACCGAGTTTAGTTAGTACGTCTATTTTTCAAAATCGGTATCATGATTGCTTGTTAAGTTGTAATTCTATTGATCGTGACTAAATAGTTGATTGTGTTTTTAGGAAAAATAGGTTGTGCTAATTTGATTTGACAGTTATATATTTAAACGTGTTGATGTTAGATGTGTTATGGGATGAGTTTTGCTTAGGGACAAGCAAAATACAAGTGTGGGGATATTTGATTTGATTTAAACTATACATATTTTATATAAACACTCTTATATTTTAAATAGTTTTAGGTTGGATTTTATTGAATAGTAATTATAAGTGGTTCATATTCATTTTTATATATTTCAAAAGACCACCAAATAATATGATTGTAATTTGTGAAATGTCAAACTGATTTAATGATTTTTAATGCTTTAGAATTGATTATATAACTGTTGCTAAAGTTTTTACTTAACTAATAAACATAAAATAAAATAAAATGGATTGAATATTTAGATGACGTCAACGTTGGTGTAAACAATTTTAATAAAATGTGTTTTAAATTCTTTTGAGTCCTATTATTTTAATTAGTCTACTACTGAGAATTGAAAGCCCATGGAAATTAATTGCTAACATTGTGAATTATAAAGCCAATGGAAATATATGTTGCATTTTGTTTTTTGTAATCCAAGCCCACGTAGATAAAAAGCATCACCGCCTCAATTAGATAAAGGAGAGGGAAACGCACAAAAACCTAGGGGAGGAAAAATTAATCTTGGGTTGGCGAAAACAGCGGATTAAAAAGGGAAGAATTCGCAGGAGAGTTTTAAAAGTTTGAAGGAACTACAAAATCAAGATTTTGAAGCTGGTCGTGACACGGGTTGACGGATTAGCATTCGGTTTGCATTGTTTATATTTTTTTTCCTATTCCACTCGACTTTGTTTCTGTTTAATCTTGAATGAGGAATATTTTCATATATGATTTGTATTGTTCATGATTATTATTGGCTAAACTCTAGTACTACCTAGGTTGGGTTGAAACTATTTATGTTTTGATTAAATATATGGTTTTGATTTCGTATATTGTTTATTAATCTTAGAACTTGATTATTTTCTCAATTAAATATGAACATGTGTATTGTTTTATGCTTGAAAGTTTTTGTCATGCTCGTGTATATTTGATCTTGATTGATTGTGTGACATCTAGATTAGGTTTGCACGTTAAAATTAATTACTTTGTGTTTTTAATTTTAAACTTTGATTAGAGATAATCTTAGGAGATCTGGCTGTGATTTTGATAGTATTTGCAATGTGCTACCTTATCTAAAACCTAGGGGTGATATATATTGCTTAAAACCTCCTACCCATTGCTTGTTAGGTGTAGATTTTGCGAGAGCATGTTTTGCCTTTCACTCGTGGTGTTAGTGTTTTAGGGTATTTAATTGGATTTAATCAAGTTGTCCTTTGTCTTAGGGTTAGAAAATATAATCTTAAAGATAATGTGATAGAAAACCTAGGGGCGATCTTTCATTAGACATTTTAATAAACTTATCTTGTGCTTCACACGTGTCTTTGGTTTTTTTAGGGAGTAGCAACATACCTAGTTAACCCTAGATTCGTATTTTTGGAGATAGTCATACGAGTCATTCCCTTTAGGTCATCACATGTTAGTTGAATTCCTGCTTAGGTAGTTATTTCACTTATTTAATCGTATTCAAGTTAAATTCTTATTTGTTTGTTTCTTCCATCCCGTTTAGATTAGTTAATTTTAGTTAAATTGTTTATTTTGTTTATTAATAATTACTTATTAATAATTAAATTAATCAGTTTAGAAGTCGATATAGGTTTATTATCGAGAGCCGCCAATAGTGTCCACGGATTCGATATCCGGTCTTACCTAAATTTTACAATATCGCGACCGGTACACTTGCCGATTGTGTGAAGTTTAGTAGGTAATTCCATTTTTAAAACTGAATTGTGAAAATCGTTTTTGCAATAAATTAATATATATTTTTCACACATCAGTAACTAAAATAAAGCCTCCATAATTAATGCATAGTCCATGTAACTCAGTAAGCACTCGCCTTTGTAATAGTTTACACCTATGTAATTCAACGACATAATATGTGATACTATGTTTTAAAGCAAAGCATAAAGTGTTAAAGTATTATACAATATAGTATGCTATAATAGAAAAGTACAGTACAGTTAAAGCTTAGTTAAAGTAGAAAATGATTAAAAAAAACTACGGATTAACCAAGATAAGGAGAGCTAAATTAAAGAAATATAGAGAGGCCTATAGGCCTTAGTTTCACATATGAAATAACAAAGAAACTTGAATAGTATTTCGAGAACAATTACTCCACTAAGCATGACTATGAATGATAGAGTATGCTAAAGGGGTCTTGCAAGTTGCAAGTATAGATGTTTTTGATGTATTTTAAGCATCATCGGAGGAGTTTGCGTAATGGCAAATGACGAGAGTTTTGCATTTGTTGCAAGAAATAGGAGTCTTATGTAAAGTCAAGCGATATAAGTCTTGCATTTAATGCAAACAACAACTAAAGGAATCTTGCATATCACACAAGCAATGGCTAAAAGATTGTTGTGCAATGTTCGTTAGAAAGTGAGAATTTATCATTGTTAATCAAATAGCCATACGAGTTCAAAATTCATAGTTGAACATAAAAGAATGCAAACCTTTGAGCGGGGATGAGCAACGACTTCATCAAAAAGAAAGAAATTACCATCGTTGTTCATTTAAAATGTTATAAATGGCCAAAATATCGGGTATAATAGCAGGTTTAAAAAGGTTATCCGCCTCTCTATTGTATGAGTGAAGATGTTACCTGCTTCATACTTGTAATTATTGCATTGTATTTGTATTTTATAAGATATCCAACGAAATATACTTGAACTTGAAAACTGTTACGTTACTGTTTCATTATTCTAGTATTCTGTGGTTGTGTTGCTTGACATTAGTAATTAACATAGATCAATTCCAAATGATCCAACAACAACCCACTTACATGATGTACTAGAACTAGAAAAGTAACGTTGCGTGATGTGACGTGTTTTTAAATTTTGTTATGAAGTTGTAATTGCTCAGTTATGAAAATCAAAACATAAATATGAAAGAGTATTATAACTTGCATGTTGCAACACATATATGATTTAACATTGAAATGACAAGTTCATAAAAAAAAATTAGTAACAATGAAAAAGTTTTAAAAAAACATTAAAAAATAATTTAAAAAAATATAAAATTAAGAAAAAAGAAAAGCAAACACACGATTGTCATCCCTTTGAACCATTGTCACCGGTTTTAATAGAAGCACAAGCTTACCAGTACGCTAAAAGTCAAGTTGTGGTTTTAATTTGTAAAATCTATATATAATACTAAAAGAGTTACTTAGGGGAACATTTGACACATTCCTAGGCCCTCTAAATTTGTTTTTCCTGTCTCTTTCTCCTTTTAAATAATTACCTAAATTAGGAAATATTAAATAATTTTAATTATTTTTTAGATTAAATTTTTTAATAAATAAAGAAAGATGTCTTTTTACTACTGTTATTTCTAGAAAACAAATTTTTATAAAATAAGAATTTTTCTAAAACATCTAACCTTTTTAAAATATAAAATATATTAAAATTGGTGTTTTTAAAAAGTAATTTTTTATATAAACTAAGAATAATTAAAATTAGGAGTTATAATAAGAAATTTTAAAAAATTACATTTTTAATACGGTTTGTTTTGAAAAAAAAATGTTTAACTTTTTTTTGGAAAAAAGTTTAAAAGTTGATATCATTATTTATTACTTATAGCTATTACTCTAGGTAATTTTAATTATATCTTATTTTAGAATATTATTTTATACTTCATAAATTTTTATTATATTTAATATTTTATTTTTTCAACCCATATATACATGGGTTTACTAAAGTTAGTATTAAATAAATAATAATCAACAACTAATCAGAGATATTATGAACATTCATAGTCCGATCCAACCCGGTTCAATACTATATCCCTATATCTGATTACATAGTCAAAAATTTGAAATTGATCCCATTATCGCAAGCAACTTTTCAGTGTATATTATTTAAATCTTAATTTCTTCATACTAATATCATCACACCCACTCAATATCTAGCTCACGAATTGACCTGTCAAAATGATTCCTTTTAAGTCTAAAAGAAGCCAGTTTCTTTGGCTGTATATTTCGTTATGACAATAAACAAAAGTTAAGGTCAATCTCTGTCAAGAGTTCGGCTTGTACTTAAAAGAGCATATTTTTACTTATGGTCAGCTTTACGTCGTCTTGTCACAAGTTAAGAGTAAAGATGGATTGAAACTCTTAGCTTTAGGCTCATTTGTAATCTTATAATCGAAAGTTGTTATGTAATATTTAATATATAACACACTTGGTTTTATTTATGTTTTTACTTTTCTATTTCCGTGTAATACACGGGTAATTAAAGCTAGTAAATTATATTTGAGTCAAACATAAAGAAGGCATAATAAAAAAAATCAATGATATTAGTAAATGAGGTATATAAAGTATTTAATTCATATAAAAAGTTACATGCGAAATTAAAACTTAGCCAAAAAATTACTATATACATTTTGGTATGGTTCCCGCGTCCTTATTCGTCTAACTTTTCCTTTTATAAGAGCATCTTCAATAGGGCATTTTTAGCCCTAAAAAACGTCACATCATCCGTTTTTTAGATCAAGAACTATTAGGGGGGTTTGTTTTTCCAAACCATATTCATATATGTGAACTTGAAAAAACGTCACTTTTTGGGGTAGTGGGACAAGGGTGGGGCCAAATGTGTTGGTAATTAGAAATAAATATAAGAAATAGTGATGGTGTGGTAATGTTTTATGATGTTTTTAAAACATCTTATTGGATAGATTTTTAAAAGTTTTAAAAATAAGTGTTTTTTCTGATGTGACAGTGACTATGCATGTTTTTAATATTTTTAGAGTCTCTTATTGGTGATGCTCTAATGTCCCTTGAGCAAATATTTAAAATTATTTTATTCTTATAATTTATTTTTTTACATATTATGTTTGTATCTTACAATTTATAACATATAATACCTTTTTAATTCTGAATATATTGTTTTTCCTATATGAGTTTTGTCCTAAACAAAAATTCCTTTATCTTGAATGGTCAAAATTTTTCTTTTTAGTGCTCTTGAGTAAAATTTAATATTTTTCTATTCTTACAATATGTTTGTTAAGAAATAATATTTTTTTATTTAATTCTTAATATACCGTTACGCTTTGCTTAATTTTTCGCGTTTCAGGGATGAGTTTCTTTCAAAACGTCATCGTTACTACGCATGTTTCAATATAAATTTTATAGAAAACCAAACGGCGACAAGGGGCGGCCAAAACGCATATATCAAATATGATAATTTTATATTTTGTTTTCTTTATGAAAACTTAATATTCTTAAAATTCCGAATATTTATTTTGCGATTTTTTTTACAGTTTTACAGACCTCATCAATAAGCGAGTTCATAACAACCTTTTAATGTTGGTTTTTTTTTCACGATTTTACGTCCCATCGCAACAGATCATAACACCAATTTAACACAAAAGAAGGGTAAAAATGTTACTATACTGGCTTTTTAGGTTTGTTAATTCCGAAAATTAGTACACAAAACTCTTAGTTATAGTGTATTTCCAAACTCCATAAAACAACAAAAATATCTTTGATTCCTTCCCTAGTGCTTAGACCTTCTTCATTATCCAAGTTACAAAAAAGGAGAATCTAACTTTCCTAGCTAATTCAAAGGCCGTGTAAACAAAAAGAAGAGCACATCAACATTTCTTGACAAACAACGATACTTGAAATAAAAACATGCAACACAATAAAGAAAAAAAAATACAAGGTCAAAGTGAAACAACAACAAATGCCACCTCTACCAACACACATTGTTTCATAATTGTGGTTTCAACAACTCATTGCCAACATTCGAATCATTGACATTCATCATAACCACCATCAAATTGGTGTCAAATAACAAGGTACATGACAAACTTCAACACCTAAAAGAACTTAAATATCAGAAGACGTAAAGATTCAAACAGCTCAAACATACAAACTGTCTCTCCAATAAACCCAAACCTAATTATCAACCATTATATTTGTGAAACCTTATTTCTTTAAAAATTGACTATAAAATTATTGTTACGCAGAATCTTTACCTACATTTAATCATTTATATTCATATTTTATTTTCAAAGGAAGTGCTTTACGACAGTGATAACAAAAAGACATAACGGAAATAAAAGATTATATATAATTTTGGGTGGAATTGTTTTCTGGATCATCATCATCACCATCATCATCATCATCGTCGTCATCATCATCATTATACATACACTCAATCCTTTTCTTCTCCGTCATTTCTCCGCCACCGCCGTCCGCCGTCCCCACCTACCGCCGCCCCCACCTACCGCCGCCGTGACCGTTGACAATCGCCGCCCTCCGACGACCACAATCACAAACCCTACTATCTGATTTCCTATTACATTTTCTCTGTATTTCATCAAATTATTGCTTCGATTGACCGCCAATCACTTTCTGTTTGAACATTAACTGGCGATCGCATCATTAGGTACTTCTTCGCCTTTGTTCTTCCGTTACGATGCGTTTTTGCACTTGATCTGCTTGCCTCAGGGATTTATGTTTATATGCTGTTGTTGTGAAATTGTTTCATAAATATTTGTTTGCATATGTTTATGAAATTGTGAATCTGGATGTTGATGTTTAATCTGTTCATTAGCGTTTCTTCTAGCTGTTTTGTATGGTGACTTGTTGTGTACCTTATAATTTTGAATTCCTTTGGATTCATGTTTAAATTTCGTTTTATTGTATTGGAATGTTGATGTGTTATAACTTGCGGACGCTTGATTCAGCCATTCTTGTGTTGGAAGAGAGTGAGATAAACGTTGCAGGAGGTTTTGATGTTGTCTGGTTGCGAGAAACCCTTGAATTTGAATGTTCTTTAATCAAGTGGTGCTGCCATATGATTAGGATATGATTTTGTTGTCAGAAGTTGACTATTAGCAAGTGATATTGTAAGTAACGGTTAGGTAGTCAGTTTTATACTCTGCCTAATTGCTAGTTTCTTTAACATCTAAGATTGTGCAGAGGGACCAGGTATAGGGTATTAGGATTAGGAAAAAGTAATAAATAGGTATTTGATTTTTGTCATGAAATGTATGCATGTATGCGGGTATATGATCAGATGGAGAACCTAGGGCACATTTTTCGTGTAGAAATTTGGAGATTAGAACACAAATATATTCTCTAGTTAGCTTGTTGTCAGTTGCTGGTCTTTCCATCTCATTCATTGGCCAACAAAGGTGGATGTAGGAACATTTTTCTTTCTTTTCTTTCAGAGACATCCCTAATGCTTATCAGTCAATAGGTAGGAACATTTTTCTTTCAGAGATATTTCAAATGCTTATCAGTCAATAGGATCATGAAACTAAAACAAAAAAGTGAGTAATCCAAAAAGCATTTCTATAGATTTCAACATAGGTTCAACTATATCTATTTATTGGTGTATACTAATGAGATAACGTTTGGTAAGATTAAGGCCAAAGAAGATATGTTTGCCCTTTGACTGAGTAGTTCTAATTTGGGCTTTATTTATAATAATGGGGGGAATTTAACTAGTTGAATCAATTGAAATATAAATAGTTATAAAGGGTACTTTAGTTTCTGTCATTTTATCGTCCCATTTGTCTAAGTAGGTTTTATTTCAAAGATATTAAGTGCTCATTTGCCAGGATTGAATGTCATTACATTGTGTAAACAATGCGTATTTTAAATCTTTCTTAAAAAATAAACTTCAAGTTACATGCCTTAGGTAATTTTGCATGATACTCATAAGATCTACTGCTATATAGATGTGAACCTTGGGTCGTGTAATGAAATTGCAAGCACACTGAATAAATGTTTGATTGTTGACTACTTTAAAATACTCCTTTTTAGTAAAAAATTAGGGCAGTCTTCAGATCCAAACCGATTTTAACAATGTTGCATAATGATGGCAATGGTCAAATAAGTTTTTTTGTTTAAAGAAATTACAGAAAGGAATTGTTGCAACTTCTATGGGAGAACTTCAAAATGATGTAGTTTTGATGGGACTGAGGAAGTAACTGTTACTCCTGAGACCTGTACTTTGTTGTGCATCTTATGACATTTTTTATTCTCTCTATGAACTTTATCAATTACATAGATTAATACTCAAACATGTTTCTTGGTTTCTAAAATTATGCAGCTTGTTTTTCTTATGCTGGTTCGTACGGTTGACTTTGACTATTCATAAACTTTACAGCTAGGACGAAATTTCAATTGCCACTGTCATTTGCATTCGTTTCTATTCAAATCGTGAACGGCATGCAGAACAGTGGTAGTCTTCCCAAGAGCAAGTCTTTAAGAACCCCTCAACAATCACTTCGTCGCCTTAATTGTTGTTCTCAAATATCAACGGGTCAACAAACATCTCCAGTCGTGTTTCCTGAAAAACGTACAAAAAATAAGGCTTCTAAGCGAAATGAAGTCAGCGCTAGCAGTGATGATACCAAGAAAGCAAAGAGGGAGGAACACAGAATTGATATTGGAGATGAGCAATCTGACTTGTTGGGATATGAAGTCATTTCCGGAAAGCTAGTTTTGGATAAGAGGAAGAACATCAAAGCTACCGATGCACAAAATTCAACAGAAAACGCACATTTAGATACTGTTGATGCTAAACTAACAAGTAGGGCTTTGGTCTGGGGTTCTCATGTTTTAAGCCTTGATGATGTCATATCTGTAAGTATTCTCAAAAGAAAAACATCAAACTTATCATGCCTTCTTTATATTTACTACTATAAACCAATTACTTATCACTTTTTTGGGGTGTATTCACACACGTAGAAGTTTGTAGAATTTTAAACTTGCATGGAGAAATATGCCTTTAACAAATTACTTCCAAGTCTTCACACTTTAAAAACCTTGATAAACTGGTTAAAACCCTGAACTTAAAAAGGTGAAAAGTTCGCCTGAATCTCCACACCTACAAGTGGAAAGAAGTTGGCTTGTCTAATCTCCACATACTTAAGTGTGGGCCCTTTTAATTACCCCTGTGGACTAATGAGACTAGAATTTCTATTATATTTCTACTCTTTTAAACTTGACATAGCTTTACACGTCTGTAAATGTGACAAAAAGTTACTTATTTACACATTTGATTCGTTGTATGGAACTTGTTAGTTTATTCAATCCGTGACTTATGCAGGTGTCCTACAACTATGGTTTGAGACATTTTATCGTACATTCATATCCTATTAAAAAGCCTTCATACAGTCTGTCTTGCTTCTTAAAATCTGGTAGAAGCAGGAAGGATTTTTGCTTCTTGGCTTCTACTCCAGACGAAGCTTTTCAATGGGTTACTGGATTTGCAGATCAGCATTGTTTTGTGAATTTTTCACCTCATCCTTTGGTATCTTCAAAGAAGCAGGATTTGGAGATACTGGCTACTGATTTTTCTTATTCACATATTAAAAGTAAAAGTCCTCCTAGGATGCTTGTCATCTTAAATCCTCGTTCTGGACGTGGTCGCTCTAGCAAAGTTTTCCATAATTTGGTTGAACCGATATTTAAGGTATCTTGTAATCTCAGGCCTTTAGAAACATTATTATAAATATCTATTTTAGTTAATTGACATTCTTGATTTAGGGTTTATCTGTTTCGAATGTTATTGGTGATATCTGTCCTTTGCAAAGATTAATGAGTTGATGGGACATTAGGGTGTGTTTGGTTGAAGGGTATTTGAATAAGGGAATGGGAATGATTTCTTATATAGGTATAATGTTGTACGAGGTTCAAAGTTAGGAATTAGCCCCAAATTTTGCTTGTCTTGAACCCCATCAAGGGGCCAGGTATGAGAAACCCATTATAGCCTACTGTCAAATACATACCTATAGTGATTCTTGAGAGAAACCAAACGCTATTATTAGCGAGACATAAAATACTAGTTGACTTCTATAGTTTCTTTCTTTGGTGGTTCTTTTCTTTGTAAACATGTCAATGTATATACTTATCTAGAATCAAGTTATTACTCAAATCCTCATTTTCCAGCTTGCAATACAGTTTTCTGGCTCGGTATAGTTTTACTATAAATTTTCCGTTTCTAAGATCTTTTAGGGCTTTTTCTGCTTTTATGGATTATGTATAACGTATTATATTTGACAAGTTTTTGGATAACTCGTTTTGGCCTCTGTTTTATTCATGTGGATATATTTCATTTTTATATTTGCAGGTTGCGGGCTTTAAGCTGGAGGTAGTCAAAACCACATCTGCTGGCCATGCTAGAGATCTAGCTTCCAGTGTTGATTTTAGCACATGTCCGGATGGTAGGTGCTTTGCATCGTTTCCTTTTTTTTATGTTTTGGTGAATAATCTGTCAATCCTCAAGCCATTTGTATTTTGTCCTTATACCAGGAATTATATGCGTTGGAGGCGATGGGATTGTCAACGAGGTTGGTGATTAATCTTTTACTTAATGGTATCTTGTCACTAAAATTTTGTAGCACCTGGAGTAATAGTTCAACGTACCTCTTTAGCACCTGAACGGATGATATCTAGGTTATCTTTAATTAGCTACAAACTAGGCTGTCTATGTTTTATTATCCATATACATGGTTACACGTGATTATTTTATTTTTTTAATCTATAACCAAAACAGCTCTTATTTGTGTATAAAGTAAAAGTTTAATTCATTTGGTCCTCAAAAGTAAAACGTGGATTTGTAACCGAGCCGGATGAAATGTATAGGGAGTATTCTCTAATATGGAGTTAGGAGGTTCCATTAGAGAAGGATTTAGGATCTCTAATAGGTATGTTGACTTTCTGCCCACAACAAATGAGAGTTGACCACATCAGGCTTGAATAAATGATGTGATACTGTAGTTTACAGAAGTGCACAGGATAGAATGAGTATCAGGTTTCTGTTTCATTGTATTTTAAGGAATCTAAAAAGGCAGTCTTCAAATATAATAAAATGTAGGTCAGTAGATGTTTATTTCTATACTTTATGCTAATGTTAGATGACTCTAAAGTCACATTTCGAATCCTAAATTGAAGTATAAGTCTTAGTTGGTTGATTATCAATTTCTTCCCATACAATTTGCAAGAACTATAGCTGTACTTGGTAAAAGCAAAATTGATGTGCAAGAGGTCAATTTTTAGTTTATGTAGGTTGACTTACATACAAGTGAAATGCTATATCTATATTTATCTTCAAATGGAGAGTATGATCATCTAATAAACTTGAATTGCCATGATGGCCAACTTTCAAAATTTATGCATGCTTCATTGAATATGTTCTGTATTCTACACCTTCTGTGGATGTATGAAATACATAAAAAGTTGCTAATACAACTAGCTATGTGTTGATATAAATTAGCTTAGAAGTGAACCCATGGTTTGAATGGCTCAAGCCAGTTGAAAGTCGCACCAAGTGTGCTTGTAATGCATACATCCTTTTAAATCATGTTATTAAGTTAAGAGAGTATTATCTTATTAGAACGGTTTTGTTTAATCATATATGTTCTATATTGGCTACGGATATAAATAAAATTTCATATCAGTAGTTCATTTGATGATTTTATTCATTGTACAGGTTCTAAATGGTCTTCTTTGCAGAGACAATCAGAAAGAAGCAATTTCAATCCCAATTGGTATCATACCTGCTGGCTCTGACAATTCCTTAGTCTGGACCGTTCTTGGAGTTAGAGATCCAGTTTCTGCTGCACTAGCCATAGTGAAGGTAATGCTTGGTATTAGTATGGTTCAAGTCAACCATGAGATAAAATATTACTATAAAGATTTGAGGCCAAACATGTTTTTTCTGCCTCACTTTTACTGCTAACTATTAACAGATAAACAGGTCAAATATGACCATAAAGATATGAGGTCAAACATGTTTTTCCATTTTGCTTTTATTGCTAACGATAAACTGAGTAATATAATACAACTACTCCAGCTATCTAAGGAGTACAATTAAGAGAGGACACTTATAAAAAAGATATAAATCTGTGGTATTGTGGACCTCCACATCAACATTAAATGATCCCAACTTGGTGAAATAGATTCCAAAGAATCAAGAGAGAAGAGAATTATGAATGATTAGAAATTATTGGTAATATTAGAGGTGACAAATGGGCGGTTGGGTAATGGGTCAAAAGAGGAAGGTTTTAAAAACAGGCCATCTCTTAGGATGGCACAAAAAATGTAATGGGTTGGGTTGATCTCACAAACATTTTTTTATATTAGATATAAGCTAATTAATGTATATTGTATCTAAGTCTTTGAATAAAATGATGATAGGTTCACTAAAATAATGTTTTTCCATTTCCTTTATCTATTCTGGTTTTATCTTTAGTCTACCTCAATTATTTTGGTGTAAAAGGCTTCTTATGTGTTCTAGAAGGTGAATTTAGTAACTGAGAAATTAATTTACATAATTTTTGAAGAAGCACACCACAAGGAAGAATGGAAATATGCAAACACATGTAATAGAAACAAAGTACATCCCTCCCCTTCAAGCTAGTGTTAATATGTATCGTAATTCTTTTTTTCAGGGAGGTCTGACTGCTACAGATGTATTTGCTGTTGAATGGATTCAGACAGGCGTCATTCATTTTGGAATGACCGTGTCATACTTTGGTTTTGTTAGTGATGGTAAGCTCTGTTACTCTCTGATGACTGAAGTAAGATATCTCATTGTTGTTCATGGAGGCACACTATATATGTTTCATTTGCTGGCAAAAGGTGGTTGTTAATGAATTATTGACCAATGCTTTCATGTGTATTATGTTATCACTGATATGTATTACAAGGTGGTGTTTGGTTGGTTTGCATGTGGGATAGAAATGGGTATAGGTTTGAAAGAAAGGGAAGAGAGAGGAAGTATAATAATGTCTCAAGAGGAGGTTTGGAGAAACTAATATTTGCTGGAATTTATCAAACCTATCACCTTAAATTAAACATAATCCATAACTTTTTATTTCCATTCCTTACTGTCTTCTTACTAGTTACTCCTGAAGCTTTATGGTATTGTTTTCTTAGAATGGCAAACAAAACCCATCTAATTCTACTCCTAAATATGCACCAATAGATGCGCCAAAGCTGCTTTTTGCGCAATATTATTAATTCTTTTTTAAACATGCAGTGTGCAACACTGCAACATTGATTACAAAAACTTTAATGATCTATTTTCTTAACACAACAATTTAAATGGTTGTATACATGTTGATGACTTTCGACCCGTCCCTTTTTTAGCCAAGTTTTTTTGCTAAATTTTACACATTTTACCCGTTGGAGATAAAACATATCCTGCATCAACTGCGTATTATATAAATGGCTGAAATTGCCACCTACCTTGTTGTCAGCAATGTGGGATGCAAACAAATGTAACCTCAACTTGCTAACTGGTATGCCAACATAAATATTGTCTGTCTATTGATAGTATTATAACTATTATGTTTTAATTTCTGTCAAACAGTGTTGGAACTTTCTGAAAGATACCAGAAACGCTTTGGTCCTCTACGTTATTTTGTTGCTGGCGTTCTCAAGTTCTTGTGCTTACCAAAATACAGCTATGAACTGGAATATCTACCAGCTTCCAAAGGAAGAAACGATTTAGAAAGACGAGCCTTAGCTGACAAAGATGTAGTTGACATGTCAGATCTATACACAGATGTCATGAAGAGATCAAATACAGATGGCATCCCGAGAGCATCTAGTTTATCAAGTATTGACTCTATAATGACACCAGGTCGGGCCATTGATACAACATGTAGTAGCACCGAGCCATCAGATTATGTACGGGCCATTGATCCAAAGTCAAAACGTCTTTCGAGCGGAAGAAGCAATGTGACATCTGAACCAGAAGTTATTCATCCTCAGCTACCACTTTCATCGACTCCAAATTGGCCAAGAACACGCTCAAAGTCAAGGGTGGATAAAGGGTGGAGTGGTCTGACATCATCACAGGTTACAAACTTATTTTACTGAACATACAAGCTAATTAGCAGCATAAAATACATCAAACATACAGATATATGAAGACTACAACACTGTACACACACACCAACTAATCTAGGAAACAAATTATTTATAGATAATGATAATAAAGAAGGGTTAATTGTATAAAATTATCCAATTTCCTCCAAGGATCCATTTTTAGCCTTATAACATAGCATCTTTTCCCCTCAATAAAAATAGGAACCTTCAGTTTACTTTTTACTTTGGGTAGCTGGTATATAAGTATATTCGATGCAGACGTGAAAACAATCCTTTTTGGCAACACTCACCGACCAAAGTAGAAAATATATATGGTTCTTTATCTTAAATAAAACATTTTGAAAGTTCGTATCTTCTTTTTATAACTGAGAAGATACTAACTATATTACTGAGAAGTTAAAGGAATGATTTGAACACCGCATCTGCTACTGTTTTGACTCATTCAAACTGGACCAGACAACCCAGCTGGAGCTGCCCACAACAGCTGGGTCGAGCGACAGGTTCATATCAAGGAATGTTGGTTACCCTTTTTTAATTAGCATCAAGGGAAATTATATATTTTTCCTGGTTAATTTGGTGCATAAAAATTGGAGATTGATTTGATGTATAAAATCTAATTATACCTTGACAACAGGATCCTACTAGATCTTCGTGGGGAAACTTGGGAGCGAATGATAAAGAGGATATATCATCAACAATGTCAGATCCAGGCCCAATTTGGGATGCAGAACCAAAGTGGGACACAGAACCCAATTGGGAAATGGAGAACCCGATTGAATTACCGGGCCCGCCAGATGATGTTGAAAGGGGAGAAAGGAGGGAATCTGGGGTTATAATGAAAGAAAATTGGGTAGTTAAGAAAGGAAAGTTTCTTGGTATTTTGGTTTGCAACCATTCTTGTAAAACAGTTCAAAGTTTGAGTTCTCAAGTGGTGGCACCCAAAGCAGAGCATGATGATAATACTATGGATTTATTGTTGGTTCATGGAAGTGGAAGACTAAAGCTGTTGAGATTCTTCTTGCTTTTACAGATGGGCCGACACCTTTCTCTTCCTTATGTTGAATATGTGAAGGTAAGATACATTGCTTGGTTTTTTAATTTAAATCTGGATAATAGTTATAGATGGTATATTGAATTGTCGTTAGCTAATAAATGAAAACTGGAGGTACCATTTTTTCAACCCATTTACTTATAAAAGGTTGATTTGGGTTGTTTTTACTTGGATGCTTCAAACAAAAATTATATAGCTAAAAGTCTCTTCAATACCAAGTTTTATTATTACTTAAAAAAGTAACGAATGAAAAAGAAACTGTGAGTGGGTCAACCTGAGTTGTGCCTTACTATTATATGATTCATATGGAATTTGACATGTTTCAACACAAACCTGTTTGACACATTACCGAATCTGCTTGACACACATCTTGTTGTGTTTAGCATAAACTGTGCTTGTAGTTGTTTACCAAGGCAAAACCAGCCTTTTTGTTAATAAGATCCCAGGACTAGCCTTAGAAACTTTGGCATTCAACTCTTTCTATTAATATGGTTGCAAACTAGGTGGGCCTTGTAATTTCTAGTGCCGTTTAAAACGGGCCGGGGCGAACTGGCCTGACCCCACAACATTTGTATTCATTATATATAAATTATTGTGTTAGATATTATGATAAAAATTATATTATGACAATTTTAATATTCAAACACATTCGGGATGACTTTTAAACCATTTTGATCCATTTTTTTTTTTTTTTTTGCTAATGTTTTAGTTTGACATGTTAGAGATGAAACCTAACCTAAATAGATCATTTTTGTAAATGGATCAAATTTGTTGCTGTATTTTCAGTCCGTCACCATTCGATTTTCCAATAGACCGCTTGAGGATGTGTGCTAAATAATCTCTTTAGTTTTATGATCATTACCCTTCTAATCTGAATATTGCATCTGATTAACAACATATTTATGCAGGTCAAATCAGTGAGGCTGAAACCAGGGAAAAGGACACACAACGGGTGTGGAATCGATGGTGAACTTTTTCGAGTCTCTGGTCAAGTTGTCTCATCTTTACTTCCAGACCAATGCAGGCTCATTGGCCGCCCTCCAAGCAGCAATGTGAAATGACTATTATAGCTCTCCAAGTGTGGACGATGATCCTAATCATACCGTTCCACTGTTACATATCTGAGGTCCTTGTATAATTTGATCTTTTGTCCTGTCTTCGGCTTGGTATCTTTTTTCCCTTCGGTCCGTAGTATTACCGATCCTATATATACACACATATAGATATTCCCTTTGTATCTGTTGGTGCTTAGATTGCAATCTTTTTTTTTTGTGGATGGAAGCAATATTTTGGAGTTGATTTGAATTGGTTGATGTGTATTGTAAAGCATTATGTAGAGTTGAACTTGTTTCCACTTGTTGACTGCTTTTCAACTTTAAAGATTGTTGGATTGGTTGAATGGTTAATATATTGCTGTAGTGTTTGTCTTCCGTTGAAACAAGCTATATAAAGTTAACATATCAAAATGGTGATATTTCTAAACGTGTTAAAATGGACGGGTTAGATGAAATGGGTCGTGTTTGAGTTAACATGTGAATATTATCTCTATATTTAAAATAAAAAAAAAGGAAAATTCAGATAGTAATTACGATTATAATGTTTAAGAGTAAGTTAGGTAGATCATTGTAGTGGTAATATGGTAATTTAATGAACAAAGGGGTAGTATGGTAATTCAACGAATCAAAAGGGGTAAGAAGATAAGTTTACCGATCAAAAGGGAGGGGGTTTGGCGTCTAAGTTTCGTTTTGGCCTTTTATATTGAAGACATCATGGTAATTTGAAAGTATTTATATAATACTAATTTTCAACTAATTTATGATAGTGCTGTTGTAACTTATGCTTATTGGGTTTTGTATGTTTTGTGTTGTAGTACCAATGCTTGATTGGTGTATCCTCTTGTCTTGTATCCTTTTTACTTTGACTACAGTTTACTCACTTTGGTGTTTTTTCTAACATTTTCATTTTCCAATGATAGAATACACATTAGTGTACAAAAGGTACTAACTCTTTTATGTTTTTCCTATATAAAGTTACGTAATCAGGTATGCCCTCTCAACATCTCAACAAGAGGATATGACACAACCTTTCGACGGTAACTTTTTCACGATTTAACGTAACCACTGCAACGCACGGTTATGAAACTAGTATATTCTAATTAGCAAGTTGTATGTATACATTTATATGCATAAAGTACAACCATTTAATTTTTTATTTTAAACCCAACACTTTTATATCTTATACAATTTAAGCCTTGAAATTTTTTACTTTTAACTTTTGATCTTATATTCTTTTCATCTTTTACAAATTTTTGTTTTATATTTTTGTTCTAAATTTTGAGAGTTCACAAGGCGTAAGATGAGCGTGTGGTTCAACATTGTTATGTCTATTTTTTTTCGTTTAACGGCTCCATCGCAACATGCAAAACCTAGATCTACTTATTTTATTGTTTTTAATGTTTTATGTTTTATATTTGCGTGGTTCAACGTTTATTTCTTCTTTTTGTTCGTTTTTCTTTTTTTTTTCGTTTTTATTTCTTATTTAATACGAGATACTTCGATGTTAGTGGTCGCTAATGGTGGTGTGACATCGGTACTACTTGACACGGTTTCGCTGACGGTGGTGTGACAACGGTGCTACTTGACACGATTTTACGCCACAGCCGCAACACGGGCGTAATACTAGTTTTAATATAATTTTCAGAAGTCCGTGGTATCGCACGTGTCCAAATATCTCTCAGAAGCGATACCAATGCATGTGGTCTTAGCAGCTTTTACTCAGCAACGATACCAATGCATGTGGTATTGCTAAGGTATCGCTGAAAAATAAAAAAATACATGTATCGATGGTTAGCGATACAACATGCATACATATCGCTCAAAAAATATTAAAAAATATAATTGTATCATCGGTCAGCGAACACATACCTGTGTATCGCCAAAAAAAAAAAGTAAAATAAAAATATTAACTAGGGCTTTAACCCGGGGGGGGGGGGGGGGGGGTTGCAGTTCTCTTTCTTTGTCATTCAAAGGCTTTAACAAAGCTTCATTGCCATCAAGTTTTGACACAGAAAATAATCATGAAAAGATAAAAGTAATAAACTTATAAAATGTAAATGAAAGAACATAAAGAAACAATATTAAGAGAAACATCCACCGAACCATTCTTATCATAGAAATTTGGTGGTTCATCAGAAAGAGGTGAAAGCCTAGATTTTTCCACTTTCAATCTGCCAAAGTCAAACAAAACATTTATTAGAGCAATGACATGAAGTTAAAAAAATATGTTGATTATGCAAATCTTATTAAAACCTTATCGTGTTGCCTTGCTTTTAGCGATTTCGTTAGCTTTACTTTTCATACATATATAATTGTATATGAGTAAAAGTAGCTAATGAAGCTAGTCGACATATATTATAAAATAATTATACCATTTTGAACAGCAAAATGAATCATAATTATCTTAAATGCCAAAATCAGAGTAAACACAAACTGCCACTACCAGCGCTGGTGTTTTGCATTGTCGTATGAATTCTATCTTTACAAAATAGTGTTCTGCATAATCTATACCATATTTCTGGTTGATAGATGATGAAATATACCTTCATAGTGGTAGTGCATCACAGCAGCTTTTAGTTGTCCATATGTTTTTCCATCCCAATCAAATCACCTAATTTAGTAAAAGAAAACATAAGCCCACAACCCTCCTCTCTAGGCATACGTACTAACTTTAAAAACGTCATAAATTATCCACAGATGAAGAACCTTATTTGTTAAACAATTCAACCATGTACTCTATCTCCTTCTCTGCCTATCCAAAGATCTATAAACCATGTAAAAACATTGAAGTAATCAGCTCCGTCATGTGCTTAGTTATTCCTACATAAACACAATTAACTTAATTAGTAATGCTTGTTATCAAATTTATTAGTTTAAGCAACACCATAGTCTTGCGAAATCAACGGGACGTGAAAGTGAAAAACAGGTAGGTTTGATCCAAATCCCTTAAATTCAAAATGAAACCATTCGACAAGCAATTTCAAAGTAAACATAGGAGATTATTTGTTCCTTGTCTAATGCAATCAACGTTTTGTTCTTGGCAAAACCGAAAAATTTTACAGCAACCTACAAAATAAGAGCAAAACTGGTAGGTTTCATCCAGATCTCTAAAGCTCAAAACGAAAACACTCAGATCATTTAATCAAAAAACTCCATCAGAGAAAACTTAATCACCTGAAAAAAGGCACCTGATCGTTGAAAACAAAACACCATTAGAACAATTGCCGACGAAAACCTAAGACGCCTGCCTCCTCCACCACAGATTTGGGACTAATAAATACTATGTTGTCTATAAATTCATCTAAGGTTTTTCTAAAATTTTAAAATTTCATCTAAATTTCTTTCTAATTAATAAAGTCGAAGAGTATGTGACTGTATTTTTGAAAATATTGAAAATGTACTTATAGTCCAAGTGAAAATTGTTAATAACTTTTATAAATAAAAACATAATTAAAACATAAATTTAAAAAATTAAAACACAGAGATATGTCACCGATACGCTTATTTTCGAGGAGATATGTTAGCGATACGAGTTGACCCACGTATTGCTGACATGTTTAAATATTATTGGTTCCACTATTTTCAATAAAGTAAAGAAATCTTTGATTTGACATAAAGGGACGATACGTCAAAAATACGCGCTTGTTACGAGGCGATACATCATGCTTGGTGTATCTCCGATAGAAAAAATAAAAATAAAAGCCACGTGATCGATACCACATGAATTGGTATCGTCACGTGACGATATGATGACTAGATTACAAAATTCATTGGTCAAAGGTTATTATTGTAAACTGATTTGATCAATGACTACTTGGGTAATTTCCTATAATACTGGCCCACTTGCTCTTTCGTCGCCTTTGGTTTGTAACTATGATATAAAACAACTAGCTCTAAGACAATGGTCAAGTTGCAAAATCTATTATGGAATTAAACAAATAAAAACGTGATGCCATTATTATAACAACTAATTTAATATTTATAAACTTAGGATTTTGAATCACTGAACCGAATTATTTTGTATCAAATCGTTGACAAGAAAAAGAATTGGTTTTAAAATCAAGGGCTACGATGACGTTTATATGTGCGTTTTAAAAATGATTGTTATGCTATTTGTCGATCAAAATCAGCTTATTAAGGTTTAGAAATTGTAAGTTTAAAAGTAGCTAGTGTAAAAAGGAATGTTAAGAAACGATGAAACTTATACACTCTTATTTTTTAGTAGCATTTATGCAAATTCTTACAAAACCAAGATTAAACATTCTTTGATTAACGATTCAAACTAATTCGGTACAAAGAAAGCATTACATGTTTGCAACAATAACAAACTCTTTGAAATCATATCAACAAGTCAACCAACATAACTTACATATTTTTAATGAAAAAGACTTTGACATGTATTGTTGTTACGCATGCTTCTATAATAAAACTCTTTTTTCATTTCAAATAACATTCCAACACCATCTGTAGCTCTAAACATCACAACAATTACCTAACAGCCCTTTAAACTCTTTATTTTACACCTTCTAATCTATTATATTAATCACTTATACCTATACTTTGCAAGATTTGAAACCATCGATCTCCTAAATAGAGAAGAAACACTTTACTATCAGCATCTCCCACTGAGACAACCCTCTATTATTCTTATAATAACTTTTTAAGTTAATCATTTAACCTAACGATGTTTGAAACTTAAGATGCATTTACATATTTCCCTTCCTTATACTTTCGCTACCTAATTCTAGAGAATCCGTTACTAATCTCTTATTTTGTGAACTCTGGTGATTTTCTTTTACCAAGTGCTAACCCATTTTCGAATAATAATAATTACCTGGGAAATAAATAGATAATTTTCATGTTTTGTCAACTAAACTTTTGTTTTTTTATATCTAGTATCTGATCATTACTCTTTATATATACATCTTCTTAGAGAGAGAGAAATACAAATAGAGGGCTAGTGCTCCAAGAAGGTGGTGGTCATCTTAGTTGGCGCAACGACCGCGACGTCTGCAGGCAGCCAGCTGTCATGCCTGTCTGTGTGTGGCCGATTACGCCCAATCGTCGTTCCCCTTTGCATATATATATATATATATATATATATATATATTATATATATATATATATATATATATATATATATATATAGATGTGTGTGTGGTGTATGTCATTTTAGAGAGTGGGGGTACGGAGAGACGACAATGAGAACGCAATGAGTTGTGCAACGAGCACGATGATGGATAATTAAATCCGTTAGTGTTGCCGCTTCGCGTTAGTCCGATCTTAAAACCTTAGAGGCTACGACGATGCACAATAAATAATTTGAAAATCGTTGTTTTGGCGTGACGGTCAGTTATAGATAACGTCTTTGGTTTGCAACCACATCGATTAACTTACCCCGAGCCTCAAGTATCTAGTTAAAACATGTGTTTTGTTTTAGGTTTTAGATGGACATAAAATTTACAACACTATTTGATATGTATATCAGGTTTTATATAATAAAAACGTTGATGGCTACTAATATAAACCTTAAAGTCATAATGACAAATAGATAGTAAAACTTTCTAACAAATTACATTCCTCATAGTGTATTTTTTTTAAAACATCATAACTGAGCTCGTGGGCACTCCTTGTATAATATTAATGACAAACTAAATGAATAGTTTAGTTTTGGTTTGTTTTTTTTTTTTAATTTCTTCCATGTTAATTTTAAGTTTTCACATTTAACCTTAACGTTTGGTTTTTCTGACTTTGATCGCTAAAGTTTAGGATTTTATAGTTCGGTCACCAAACTATTTAAAGTGAAGCTTTATTTTTCCGAGTTTGGCCACTAAAATTTAGTATTTTATAGTTTGGCTTTTGGCCATTAAAGTTTAAAATCTTAAAGTTTGGTCACCGATTTGTTGACTTTGACCATCAAAATTTAAAATCTTAGAGTTCGGTCACAAGGGTATGTGTTTTTTGTTTATGGTTATGATGTAACTTATAAAACATTTCTTTTCAACATGTTATCTGCTAGCATACGCTCTAAATGTCAGATTTTTTTAAATGTTGCTTCAAGTGGAATTGTGTCATTGTTAATAACCGAATCTAGTCCTTTAAATCCTTTAGTGGGGATTCTATTTGTCATATAAAACAAATAGTATTGTTGTCGGTATACTAAGAAAACAACATTGATTGTTTCGGACAAAGCACATATGGTTCATAAGCATGCATTTTAAGATTTGGAAAGAATTTTAAAAGATATATTAAGTTGTGATAGCTGATATATTGAATTGTGATACTTGTAACAACTCAAAATTTCTAGTTGGATCGAAAGTAATTGTTTTCTAAGGATATTTCAAGGGACTTCTCCTAATTAGTCTCAATGAAAGTAGATAAGACATTATCAATTCTTCTTTAATTTCCTCCAATATTTGGAGAAACCGTAAAGTCCTTTCATTAACTAAAACACATGAGGTTAAGTCTTGGAAGTTAACTATTTAATATGGAACAAATGAAGATAACTGTAAAATGGTTTTGGATTTAAGAGAAGGAGAATGTTAGTGATCTGAATGATATAAAGGCATTTATCGATATACCTGAGAATCTTCTTATCATTGATTTCTTTGATAGTATAGTCATGTTAATTGATTTTATTCTATCATTATATTTTTGAAAGTTTCAAAGTCAAAAAGAGCACTAGTTGCACCGAAAAAGACAGTCGTTCAAGAAATAGATGATCGTTTGATATCAAAATTTCCCGTAGATGAAAAAGAATACCTAAATTTAAATGGGATTTGTCAGTCCAAGTATGCATAAGTTAAATTTGATGAAAATTTACATCCACATGAAGTTCTAAATGGGCTTAAACTCTAAGGTTTGACAAATCATAACTTAGTTTTAAAAGTTGGTATTCCAGTGATGCTAATAATAAATGTTGATTGAAAAATGGTTTATATAATGAAACTAGATTACATGTGAAGATTGGGTAGTCATGTTATAGAAGTGAAGATCATATTTAGAAACAATATTAAAAACCGCAACAATATTGAAAATCACATTTTTATTCAAATATTAGGTTTGCCACCTTAAGACAAAATAATTCCTTTCAAATTTAAAGAAAACAACTTTCGCTTCATGTTTTACAATAACAATAAAGAGTAAGGTTGGTTTGGTTTTAAGATAATCAGTTCTTAGTCATGCTCAAGTATAAGTTATATTATCTAGAGTCAAAATAAACAAATTATTAAAACTATTAATTTTTAGATAAAGATAATAAACTTACCAATATAACAACAAAATCACAGAAAAAATTGTCTTTGAAGATTTATGAATTATAACTATCTTTTTTTATTTTGAAATAATAATTATTTTTTCTATTTAAATTAACTATACGTAATACCAGTCATATCTTAATTGACAATATTGTCTTTAAATTTCGAATCATAATTACTAATTATTTAGTATTTTCTTTATTCGACTTGTAGAATACAATGTTTCTAATCTATACTACTATATAATACATATATAAGAAGGATAAAATGCTAATTTCATTCAAAGTGTAACACACCTATACAACATTTTAAGCAAATAATATAAGTGATTTACACAATAGTTTTACTTTTGCCCCCATTTAGTTAACTTCTTCTAATTATTGTATTATTTAATACACATTATTAATACATTATTTAATAATGTGATATTATGTAATTCATTTCATTATATTTTTATTTATTTATAATAATATAAATTGATATTTAAATTTATAGTTACTAATCATATTTGTATAACTAAATATATTTAAATTAAGTATTATTTTATTTAAATACTTATATCTATACTACTATATAATACATCTCTTTGAATAGAGATATAATTTTGCCAAGCATACAAGTTTTGAAGCAACGTGTACAAAATAGTGCAAAACATTTAAGAGGGATAGAATAGAGAATTGATTAAGATTTTAAGACATTTTAGGGGCAATATTGTAAATTTATCCATTAAATTTTATATACCTTCATATTTTTGCCCTTGTCTCTTTCATGTATTTAATAAAAATTATTAATACATTACTTAATAATATGATATTATTTAATTCACTTTATTTAATTTTATTTTATTTATGATATCATAAATTGATATTTAAATTTATATTTACGAATTATATTTTTATAACTAAATACTATTTAAATTAAGTATTATTTTATTTAAATATTTAAGTATATAACTTATATATATCTTCATATTTATAATAACTATAATACTAATATTTTTAGGGACATATTGTGAGTTTAATAAATTTTATATTTGTCTATATCTTTTATAATAAAAGTGAAAGGAGGATAGAATGATAATTTTATATATGGATTAAGACACCATATGAAAAGTCATACTTAAATTTAAAAAAATTAACCATTTTATCCATTTATGCTCTTACAATAATGTACAACATATGATGCTTATAATACAAATGCTAAAGTACATACACGTGGCCAAACAAAATCGTCATTTACTTTTAATGTCGTTCATTTATTGCAATTGAGCACTAATCCCTCTTTCCCTTTTCCTTGCCGGTTTTTAACAGCTCAATAACAATCAAGATGATAATTTGTGGTGACAATTTCTCCATTAACTTTCTTCGGTCTATGCAAATCACCACCGAAAGCTGTCTCCGATGATCATAAAACTCTAACCTACATTCATAAAACGAAATCCCCCTAAAATCTAGGTAATAGATGATTTCCGACCACAAATACCACTCATGCTTTCGCTAATCTTGTTGGGATAATATAGTTGTCTTAAAAACTTTTTTAATATATGTAATTGTTTTCTTCATTCAATTTTTTCAATAATTATATTTTGATTTTTTTAATTTACGTCATAACGCACCGTATACTGACTAAAATCAAATTCCCAAAAAAATCGCGCAACAGTCGTATCGCCGCAACACGTGGGTATTTCCACTAGTATGGTATAATATAGATATAGAATAGAGTAAATTACAACAAAGTTCCTCGTGATATGTTATTTTTTTTATTTGTTCCTCAAGTATGAGAAACTACATATTTGATCACACAAAGATGGTTTAGCTTTTGTCAAAATAAGTCAGAGAAAGCATGGCTTCTCTGTCTTTGGAAGAAATTAGTCTTTGGCTTTGGAAGACTTTGTCTTTAAAGCTTCGGAAGACTTCATCTTTGGCTTCAGAAGAATTGGTCTTTTGGCTTCGGAAGATTTGATACTTAGCATAATTCATTGAGTTATATCAAATATTCCAAAGTACTTTCCTAGTACTTCACATGTGCATGCAGAGAGTTCTTTGATTGTTCTTTGGTTGCATCGGCCTTTAAGTGTATTCCTTATAAAATCCCCCTAGGCTGATGCTACCAAAACTGAAAAGACCTTTGAGTCTTGATCTTCATCTGTTGACAGTCCTTATCAGAATCAAGACCATTTCCTTCATCATCAGTTGGTCAGGATTCCTTAGACTCTTAAAGTATCTCCTCATGTCATAGAGATCATGTAGAGCGAGATCAAGAATGTTTTGCCAGAAGTAAATGTCTTGACCTCCTTGATCTATAGTGACATACCATCTGTCTGGGTTAGTAGCAAACACCCAAGATAAGATGGGTCTTTCAGCAACAAGAGGCTCTACTATGAGTGGACTTTGTTGAGCACCCTCTTCTTGAGCACCCTTAAAGATGTTCTAACCCATCCTGAGGTGCAAAGGTGGATGCTTTGGACTTCTTCTTCTTCTTCTTCTTCTTCTTGTCCCTTCTTATGGCCATCCTTTTTCTCTTTTTATACTTTAACTGACAAGACTGGCCTGACTACCAGATTGTTCTTATTTGTCCTTCTCAGTTGGGTCATTATCCTTTATAGGTTCAGAAGGAGAAGGATCGGGACCCTGCTGTGGATCAGAAGATGAAGCTGGCTGTGATGCAGCACTAGGTCCAGGTTGTGTTGTCTTCTAGGGTTCAACCTTGACCTCAGCTTCAGGTGCAGCCTGACTTGGTGGAGAATGCAAGTCAACCAGCTCACCCCTTTTGATCTTCTGCTTGATCACTCTAATGTGCTCATCCATAGTGGATGGAGACATTGGACCAAGTCTTCTTTCGGATAATCCATACAGCTTCAAGAAGCTCACCATCTTTTGTCTATTAGCAGACTTCTTCAGATTTGCTCTGATGGTGGCTCTTGACCTTGCAGCCTCTTCCCTTATCTTCCTTTTTACAGATTTTTACTCTTTTTGCACTTGTTGCTCAAGCTACTTGAGGTATTCAAACTCAATGTATTCATATGGTAAGGGAAGAAGGTCTGCTTCCTGATAGAAACCTGTAGCACTCAGGTAGGTTATCATGTTTTGCCTATCTTGTTCCCTACCTACCTGAGTTTGTTGCTCAGTAGCCACAGCCTCTGCATCAGGACTTTCCTAAACTGGGGAGAGAGTAAGAGCTTTGTAGAGTCTTTTTCTCCACCTTTCTTCTTTGATCTTGAGGAGCAATTCTGCATCCTCAGCTTCCTTCCTCTCCTTTGACACTTCCATGTCAGCCAGTTCATTTAGTTCATCCAAGGGAAGAGAGATGAGTTCATCAATATTGTAGTTCCTGGACCCCAACTAGTTCAATCAGGCTACCCTTAACTCATCATCTTAAGTGCTTGGCCTGGGGGCAGCCCTGATTACAGCTTCCATGAAGCCAGGGGTCCCATTTGAACTCTCTCCCCTTGCCTTCCTCTTCCTCTCTCTCTTCTCCTCCTCAATCTCCTCAAAGGTCATTCCCTCTTCCTTTTGTCACTCACAGGCCTATGTGACTTAGGGTGGAGAGAGCTTTCTCCTTCATTGCTTGGTGCTGTGAGACACCTTCACTAGCTGGTGCCTCACTGAGGGTAATAGGTGTTGAAATAGTTCTTGTCTCAAGGTTCATAGGCTCAACTACTAGGCCTTCAGCCAAGGTTTCCCCTTCGAAGCTAATCTTAGGGTCCACCTCAGTATCCAGTTGACAAACAGTCTTACTTGCTAGCCTCTATTTATATAATTTGGTTCTCAGCTTGAACTCTTCAAGCATCCTATGTTGAATCCTATCAGCTAACCTTGCAGCTTGCCTGTTTTGACTTGGGTTGGCAAGTGGGAGGTCAACTAAATAGGTGCTCTTATAGTATATTAGGGTGTAGAAGTTGAAGATTTCTTGTTGTCCCTGAGACCTAGAGATTACCAGGGCTCTCCTTTCAGCATCATACTTCCATCTCAATATTGGATTTTCAGTAGGGTGAGATGGAGTAGGCATTGTTCTTGGTATACCCTCCTCAAACAAGCTTTGAATGAGTGAGTCCATATCAATATGAACCTGAGGAGGTTGTTGAGTATGGATAACTGCAAGTGAGGGTGGTGAGTCCTCCATGTCCATACTCTGATAGGAACTCCCAGGTTCTGTGATTATACGTAGGATTTTCACCCCCATTTTGTTAGCATCACCCTCTTGCATAGGGGAGCTAAGGGTTAGGTCCACCACATACATAGGTTCTTATGGGCCTGGTTGAGTCCTTTGGATGGGTCTCTCAGCTAACTTACCCTTGAGATCAGTGATCTCAAGTTGTTGGTCATTGACCCTTCTTTGTAAGGTAGCAACCTGAGATTCCAGGTGACTCACCTTTGAAACTAAATAGGTGCATATTTTTAACAGTCTTTGCACGTTTAGTTGCAGACTCTCCTCATCTTCATCAAAAGAATCATGGGGGGATGAGAGAATAAGACCAAAGTCTTCTTCCTCATCACCAGCTAGAGTTTCTTGGCTGCTGGATTTCCTCTGCACCATGACAGCTTCAAGAGAAGTGTCAATGAGCTGGGTTGCCATGGTTGAGGTCTTAATGACGTAATCACTTACGAAACCAAGAGCTTCTTCCATATGGGCCTCCTGAACAGGTTCAGCAAGGTCCACCTAAGTTGTGGGTGGATGATGTAGGCTAGATATGGGTGATTCAGGAGCACTCATCTTTCCTTGAGCATGGGTGGAGAAGAGAGACTCATGGTACTCACTGAAACCCTTATCCTTATCATCATAGAATTCTAGGTTGGGGATTGGTTGGTTGAGGTCTAGCGGCTGGGGATGGTAGCTTTCCCCTGAAGGTTGATCACTAGAGTTTTGAGACTCAGAGTGAAGGCTTGAGGCCAGGGTAATGAGCTCATCAGGCTGAGCATGAGGAACCTCAGCACTGATCATAGAAGTAATGGGAGTGGTCTACTCCTCAGGAGAAGTGGGAGCTCTAGTGTCCACTTCTTCCTGCATGGTTGGTTATTTGGGGGCCGGTTCAACCTGAGTAGACTGAGTAGGGGTTCGTTTGGATTTTTTTTGGTAGGTGATGGTGATTTGTGGCTGTGTGGGTGGTGCAGATGTAGAAGATGTGGGTTCAACTTTGGTTGGTGTTACCAAGTTGTCACCTTGAGCAATGAGCTCTAACATTTTTTAGACCAGGGCTGTTTCTACCCCTAAGAAGCCAACAATGCGCTTTCTCATTGTTTTGAAGATGTCGAGCTTCATCTCTCCCAGTTTAAGAATATTACATGTTATGTTCCTCTTAACTGTGAGCCCAGTTCACAGTTAAGAATGTATTAAACATATCTAGGGAACATATAATATTCTATGGAGTCCAAGTTGGCAAGCAAGTTTTTATAAACAAACTATAAGTACTTGTACTTGACCCCTTGAACCATCCTATGGACTATATAGGATAAGTCCTCAGGAATTTGATCCCAACCTCCATGTTTGTTAGATAGAGAGTGGATTACCACATGGAGGAGGTACTTCCACTGAGATGGGACCTTACCCTTTTTGAAGGTTCTTACTGAGTAGTCTCCTTCATAGCCCATCTGCCGGAATGAGTTGTTTACATTAGATTTGGGGAAGGACAATTCTCCTTCTTCATTATCCAACCTTAGATGAGAGTTGATGGTGGCTGGAGTGATAAATATTTTCCTCCCCTGCACTGTGGCAGACAGTGCCTTCCTACCGTCTAAGATGACCTCTTGGCGGGTCCTCCAGAATTCTAGAAGTTGATCTTCATATAATGGAGGGTCTATTATAAGGGCGGTGAGGTAGTTGGACAGAGATAAGAAGCGGTAAACATCTGAGAAACCTGGATCTTTCTCAGATGATAATAGAGCAACTTGGTTGTGTTGCCTGTGTAACTGTATGGAAAAATCTGGTTGGTTTAGGGGATCAGGGTTGGCCATTTTGAGTAGCTTTAAAGTGAAGAAAGGTAAGAACAAAGTCGGTTTATGGGTGAATTTAGGGTTTGAACTTTTGCAGATGAAGGAGAAAGTGAAAGAAAGGGAACCGTTGTATGAATATATATATATATGGTAAGGATTTGAGACAAAGTTAATGCAAACGGATAAATTTTGAAATCCGGATGTCGGTCCCACCTCTGAAAAAGTGCCCAAAAAGGTAGTTTTCTTGGAAGTCTAAAATCTTCCGAAGGTAATTTGTCTTTGGAAGGTTTGAGAAAACTTTCGAAGCCAATTTGGCTTCAGAAGATATTCTTAGCTTTTCAAGAATTTACTTCGGAAGAAAATTACTTAAAGTACGTTTACTTCCTAGATAAATTTTGCTTTGGAAGATATCAAATATTAGAAATGTTATTCAATTAGAGAATAAAGCTTTCGAGACTTAATTGCTTTCAAAAGAAAATAGTCATTCAATACATATAAGTACTTGGTGACAAATATAAGCTTCGGAAGATATATCAGAATTTCTTTCGAAGGTTGATTTCTCAGAAGTAGTTATTTGTTTTGAAGACATAACTTTTTTCCGAAGACAATTTGATGTCTTCCAAAAGAAAACATATCCAAAAATTTTCAAAATTCTAAGGAATAACATTTTGAAAAGTTCCTTCCAAAATAAACTGGGCTTAGATGGTGATGATATAGACAACTTAAGACACACATATTAAAAATAATCTTGAGTTTAGTTTAAGAAAAATCTACTCAAAGTTACTCATCCTAATAGCTGATACAAGATATTTAAATCTCTGCTCATCAAAAGCTTTTGTGAACAGATCAACATATTGTTCATTTGTGTTAACTTTAACTAGTTTTATCAATCCTTTTTCAAAATTATCTCTAATTAAATAATACTTGATGTTGATGTGCTTTGTCTTTGAGTGTTGTACATGATTCTCTGTAATAGAGGTAGCATTGTTGTTATCTATGTGGATGGGAGTCTCCTTGAATTTGAATCCATAGTCTAGCATCTGATTTTAAATCCAAAGCACTTGAGCACAGCAGGTTGCAACAGCAATGTATTCAGCTTTAGCAATTGATGCAGACATACAGGATTGTTTCTTGCATTGCCATGAGACTATCCTTCCACCAAGAAATTGACATCCCCCAGATATAGACTTTGCAGTCATATTGCAACCACCATAGTCACTATCTGTATAGGCATACAGATTGAAATCAGAAGTCTTTAGATACCAAAGTCCCAGTTTGGGAGCACCTTTGAGATATCTGAGAATTCTCTTGACAACAACCAGGTGTGACATCTTGGGGTTGGCTTGATATCTTGCACAAATACATGTAGCAAACATGATATCAGGCCTGCTGGCAGTGAGGTACATAAGAGACCCAATCATAGCCCTGTATAGATGTTCATCAACACACTCCCCCTCAAGATCCTGTCCTAGAGAGTGGTTTCTGGCTATGGGTGTCTTAGCAACCTTGCACTCAGTCAGATAAAATCTGGTAAGTATGTCCTGCACATACTTTGACTGGTTTATGAAGATTCCATTATCAACCAGATTCACTTAAATTCCTAGAAAGAAATTTAGTTTCCCCATGACACTCATTTCAAATCTATTCTTCATCAGCTTCTCAAAGTCTTTGTAGAGCTTCCGATTAGTTGACCCAAAGATGATGTCATCCACATAAACGTGAACCAGCATCAAGTCATTTCCTGTTCCTTTAATAAAGAGTGTTCCATCACCCCTCTTGTATCCATGCTGACAGAGATACTGTGATAGTGTCTCATACCACTTCCTTGGAGCCTGATGCAGCCCATAAAGAGCTTTGTCAAGCTTGCAGAATAATCAGGATGATCTGGGTCTGAAAAGCTAGGTGGTTTTTTGACATACACCTTCTCATCAATCACCCCATATAAAAAGGCACACTTGACATCAAGTTGGTAGACCTTGAAATCCTTAGATGGAGTAAAAGCTAGGAATCCTAATAGCTTCAAGTCATGCTACAGGAGCAAAAACATCTGTGCAGTCAATTTTTTCTTCTTGTGTGTACCCTTGAACAACTAGTCTTGCCTTGTTCTTGATAACAAGCCCTCTATCATCTTTCTTATTCCTGAATACCCACTTGGTACCTATAGTAGTCTTCCCTTGAGGAAGAGGACATAAGTTCCAAACCTTTTGTCTTTTGAATTGAAGTAGCTCCTCCTGTATTGCTTTAACCCAGCTTCCATCCTTTAGAGCCTTATCAATCTTCTTAGGCTTAATATGGGTCAAGAAATAAGAGTGAAGACAAACATTTTTGTCATGGGTTTGTCCTCTTGTTCTCACCCCTGTCTCAACATTTCCAATGATGTTTGTGGTGGGATGTGACTTGTGGATTCTCAATTGAGGAATCATAGCAAGTTGGTTGGACAGATCTAAATTAGTGAAATTCAGATCTGGTGCTTGAATATCATCTACCACATCAACACACTTATCAAGAGAAATTGATCCAATGAGTGTGTCATATCATTGATATTGTCTTCTATGGAGTGGTTATCAGCATCAAAAAAATTCTTGATCACTATCACCACCTCTATCTCCTCCTACATTGGAAATTCCTTCATTTGAATTCTATGCCTCTGTGCTGGAATTTATAGGCACCTCAGATGTATCAGCTGAAGAATTTGTCATGGTTATGCTTACAGGATTTCTAACTGCAGGGCTAGTTACCACTGGAGCTGAAGTAGTTTAAACACTTGGTCTTCTCAGCTCAAATCTTGGATCAGGATCTCTTGTTGATAAGGTACCTGTAGATCCTGAAATATCTTCAAAAGTTTTGTTAAAACAGTTGGTAACTAAGTCAAGATTAAACAACCAATCAGGACCAAACCTTTCACACTGGGTGTGTGCTTATTGAAGGTCACATTAGTTGACTCCTCAACTATTCTAGTTCTGAGATTGTATACTCTATAAGCCTTAGCTTGGGTAAAGTATCCAATAAAATGTCCATCATCTGATTTCTCAGCAAATTTGGCTATTTGATCCTTGGTATTCAAGATATTTTAAGGACATCCAAATGATCTGAGGAAACCAATGAAAGGTCTTCTTTTGTGCCATAGTTCATAAGGAGCCTTACTTTGAGTCTTCACCATTAAAACTCTATTCTGCAGATAGCAAGTAGTGTTGACTGCCTATGCTCAGAAGGTGATGGACAATTTAGAGTCAGATAACATGGTTCTTGCAGCTTCAATAAGTGTCATGTTTCTCCTCTCAGCAACACCATTTTGCTGAGGAGTCTAGGGAGCACCATATTGTCTTGTAATACTCTTTTCATCACAAATGCATCAAGGATTTGGTTTTTGAATTTAGTTCCTTGATCAATCTTATGATCTTGACCTTGTGATCACATTGATTCTCAGTTTTTAGAATAAAGCTTTTTAAGATCTCAGGCGTCTCATCCTTAGTTCTAAGGAAGAAGACCCAAGTATATCTTGTGAAGTCATCTGTGATCACCAACAATATGAGTCCTCTCTAGACTCATTACATTGGTGGGGCCAAAGAGATCCATATGTAATAAGTGTAGGAGAGTAGTGATGGAGTTCATTTCCTTTAGCTTATGAGACACCTTGTATTGCTTCCCTTTCAGGCATGCAACACAATGGTCATCACTTGTAAACTCTTTCTTTGTCATTCTAGTTACCAAATCATTATTAGTTAATTTATTCATGTTATTAAAGTTTACATGGCACATTCTTTTATGCCAGAGGAAAGACTCATCACTATTGGCTTTAGATAGAAAGCAAGAAACTTCTCTGGAAGGGGATGTTTCCTGCAAATCCATCTTGTACATGTTCCCTTTCCTGGGGCTTTGAGCAGGATATGCTCTTGAGGAATGACCACCCCGGGCTTGAGAACAATGAACTCATGCTTAGTAAAGAGCATGTTGTGTCTCTGATCACAAAATTAGGATACGCTCAAGAGATTGTACCCAAGCTCCTTAACAAAATTTACATTCTTAATGTTGAGCTTACTATTTACGACCCTACCCCTTCCAGTAATGTAACCACATGATTCTCCTCCAAAAACAACTAGCCATCCATCAATTTTCTTAAAGTTCTAAAGCAAAGAGCCATTGCCTGTCATGTGCCTGGAACAATCACTATCAATGATCCATACATTTCCTTTGGTCTATAGTTGTTACTGCACATAAAGAGATGGTTAGTTACATTTGAAAACCCAAGCCTCATTGGTCTTGGGCTTATCAAAGTGAACTGAAGATAATGCAACAGTAATTGATCCTATATGCAAGTTCTGAGAATCATTTCCTGTTGCTGATGAAGAACTTTCAGTCACATGGCCTTCCTTCATCTTCCACACCATCTTTGGAAGACTAGACTTGGCCTTCAACACTTCGAAAGTTTTGATGACTTTGGAATTTTAGAGAATGGACCTTTTGAAGCTTTTGCATCCACTGCAGCAGACTTCAGTACTTCGGAAGGTTTCTTTCTTCCGAGACCAAATTTTCTTCCAAAAGTAAGTTTTCACTTATCTTCTTCTTTACTTTGGAGCTTCTGAAAGGAAGAGATTTTCCTTCTGAAGCTATCTTCTTCTTATTCTTCTCAGAAGTTTTCTTCTTGATCATGTGGATAGTACTTTTGGGATTGTAGATGCAATCCTTGGCAAAGTGAGAAATACCACCACACATGATGCATTCAGTTGGCATGCTTCTGAGAGTCTTCTTTTGAGTGGGAGGCTGAGCTTGATCACTTTCCACTTCCTTCTTTATCTTCTCAAATGATGCAGTAGGCTTCTTGGGATGAGGCTTGCTCTTGGAACTGGATGGTTCAGGCTGTGTAGCAGTGGTGCACATTTTATCAGCCTTTTTCTCTTGACCAAGATGATTTGGAAATAAACTAGGACTCCTGGTACTAGAGTCCATTTTTGAGTCTTCAGTCTTTACCACTTCAAATCCATAGAAATGAAAACTTGCTTTTGCTTGGAGTTGAAGGTGGCCTTGATCTCTTGGGCTTTCTTTGACTTTTTTGGCTGCCCTTATCAAGTTCTTCCTTGCAGACTTGGTCATCCCTGGTTCTTTCTTCTCTCCATGAGAATAGTGTCCCTTCTTAGGATAACCCTTGTCACTCACCTCGGGTTCATCCTTCACTATCTCCTTTATATCTTCATCCTTCTCTTGGATAGGATCAATAGGAGGCAGCTTATCTTGACAAGTTTCACACTTTGGAGATCTAACAGATAGGAGTGTGCGTGGAGGAGCTATCTCACTTGACCCTAGTCCTTACCTGTTTTGGTAATAAACTGTTGCATGCAAGGATGAGGATATTATGTTCTTGAAGGTTTTCTCTTCAAGAACATATTTTTCTGCCATGGCTTTGCTGATCACAAGATCAGCCTGGCATTCAGTTAACTTGGTTATGAGATCTTTGATTTTAGTCCTGTAGTTTGTATACTCATGCTTAAGAGTAGAAATAGTTTTCTCTAAATCTTCAATTTTAAGTTTTTAATCATTTTCTGCTCTTTTAAAATCAGCTTTATTAATGTTTAAAGGCTCAAGATCAGATCTCACTTCCAAATTGTAGGACCTGTACATATTAACTTTAGCAATGCATTCAGGAGTACAAAGATGTTCTAATACCTTAGGTTCTTCATGATCAGCCATCAGTGCTTGGTTTGGAGAAGCATCTTCTACCTGAAAGCTCCAGTCAAAGCCTTCTTCTTCAACATCAACAGCAGCATGTTGTTTAGGCTGGCTTGGCTTCTCAGTTCTGGGAGCTGCATCAGTGTAGTTTGGTTTGGATTGTGCCTGGCCACTGTTTGTCCTTGGTGCCTTGCACTCTCTAGCAAAATATCTCATTTGGTTACAGTTGTAAAACTTCACCTTGCTTTTATCCAGGCCAAACTTGTGACCTCTCGTATTTTTTTATTTAACGTTTGTTAGACGTCGTTATCTCTTGTAAGGGCTTGTTTCGTTATTAATGCAAGTACGAGGATTCATTTTGTAAATTATTGTTGTAAATAAATGCTTAATTAATAAACATAATAACAATAATAATAGTAATAGGAATAATAATAAGCTTGACTAGTGTTTAATCTTGGAATAAATAAAAACAAAATAAGTTTAATCTTTAAAACTTGTAATTATATAGTTTTTACATAAAATACTAACATTTAAAACTTCAGGGACCAAACTGAAAGTTTGTTTAAAACACAAATTCAAACTGTGGAATTAATTTGTAAACATTAAAAAACCGCAGGGACCTAAGTGCAATTATTTTAAACACCCAAACCCCCCCCCCCCCCCCCGGTTTTCCCGGTGACCGGCCAACCGACTCCGGCGTAGCTCCGGCCAACCTCACAAACACCACAAAACATCATTTTTAACGTCCCAAACCGTACCATTCGAGTCGCCAAACCATTTCGAACCCGTACATGGGTATTAATTTGGATTTAAACTCGGTTTAAAGAGTTTGAGAACCCGAAACCAAAACTATCTCGAATTGATAACCGTTCAACCCTTAAATCACTTTAATAACGCAATTAATCGTATACAAACATTCGGTTAATCAAATACGACTTAATGGAATGATTAATTCCACCTAAAACAACTTTAAATTCAACCAAATCGACCTGAAACGGCCGACAGTAATGTTGTAGCCGTTGGACGTGTTCGGGATCGAATTGAACCTATAAATTAGAGGGCTTTTGCTCGAAATGGGTTTCCTAAACTCTCTGAACTCTCAATTTGATACAAAACACACACATACATCGAATTACTCAATCAAGAATAGTCGCGGCTCGTTCGAACATAAGATCACCAAGAACAACATCAAATCAGGTAATTAAAGATGTTAACCGATTCGATTTTACATGGGGAATAAAAGCCCCATGATTAATTTGGGTTTAATCAACGATTGATTGTGCAATTTGATCAATTTCGAGATTAGGGTTCTTAAACCCAATTTGGGGATTTTGCTAAAAAGAGTTTTACATTTTATTTTCCAATTTTATCACAAAACTAGGCTTAGCCCAACCGGTTTAAAACAAGGGAGGTTAGGCAGGAGGTCCCGGGTTCGACCCCGGCTAACTTATAAATTTCAAGAAAAATTTTAAATATTATTATTAACTATATAAAAATCATTTTTATTCATAAATGAAATAAAATTTTTTCTTTTTAATTTTATTTAAAATTCACCCTAGAAATTCTTATTTTATATTTTAAAAATTAAAAACAAACAAAAAGTGTTATAAAATACCATCTATAATCAACTTGAAATTGTAATAAATCTCATTTAATTTTTAAAAATTTTAATTTAATGAATTCTTATTGTTATAAAATTTAGTTACAAAATTTGTTTATATATTTTAAGAAGATAAATACATATGTACATATTTAGAATGAGCACTTATTGTGATGATTAGTTAATCTTTTAAATCAATAAAATTACTATTTTATTTAATAGTAAATAACGATCATTTGATAATAAAAGTTCAACTTTTATTATTAGTGCTAAACATTAAAATTCTTATTTAAATTATTTAATTACCAAAATAATAATAACTTACATCTATTTATTAACATAAAAACCATAGACAAATGATTTATAAATATAACACCAAAATCACCATGATTAACTTAATACGACGTTCCATTTAGGTTGAACGTAATCGAATCCTCGGCATCTTATACAAGACTTTTTATTTGTTCATCCTTATTATTCATGTGAGTTTTTCCATACCCCTTTTATATATTTTCACACTTTGGGGTAAAACATGTTAACCTTATGATAAATGCACTTGTAAACTCGTTTGAATCTTGTAAACACTTGGGCAATTCTTCTTATTTGTCGTGGTTAGTTGAACTCTTGTAATTACCATGTGATGACTATAATATGTACAATCATTAACTATTGCTAGTTTGGCGACGTCATAGATCTATGGGCCTGACAAGCCTACTTGGTGTTAAACCAAGTACACTTAGCTAATCGTTTAATCTTGTAATCTTGTAATCTGTCATGTTTGATTGTTACATTTGTTCATCCATCCCTAGTTACTTTATTCAATAACCTATGACATGGATTGCCATCTTTTATATATATTTATGTATGAAAACTATGGAAAACTCACCAACATTATGTTGACCTTTTATTTTTAACATGTTTCAGGAAATGATACTGTTTAGCATGCCTTGAAGACTTACATACATCTAGGATTGGACCTAGACTAAAATAAAAGACATTGATCATTTTGTGACTTTGAATTTCTTATGTATTGTTGGATGTTTGAACTTGCTCTATTTCTTAAATGTATGTCATGAATATTGATTTTTAATAATATTGTCATTTTAAATTAGCGTTGTGTGGCATGAACAATCTTAACCCTCACATCTCGACGTTTCCGCCTTTAAGGTTGGGGTGTGACAAAACTTTTCACTGGCCATATTACTTGGGAACTTCCTTCCTATTCTCTTGTAGAACTTCTTGGCTCTATGAGTGAAGAGAGCCATCTGTTGAATAATCTCCATGTACTTCAGATCATCTAGATGGATGCAGTCCAAGTCTTCAAGAGTGAAGAGAAAGTTTCCACAACTTTCATCAGCAAACACAAAGGCTTAAGCAGACCTTGTCTCTTGGAATGGGCTTCCTTGGATGTAGATCTCCGGTGGTGTCTTAGAAAGGTAATGAAAGGAACCTTTTATGAGTTATCAGGAAGCAGATGAGATGATGTTATGGTTCTCTGCTATCCCTTTTAACCACATAAAAGGCTGAACTCTACTGATTGTTGGAAAAGCTGCTTGATGGATTTGCAAGTTCATCTCCATCTGGTAACCACTAAGGATACCATACAGCTTTGTGAGAGTAAGAGTAGAGAGGTTCTCAGTTCTCTTGATGGCCACATAGTAGTGATTCCATTGTCTAGGAAGAGAGAACATGAACTTCCTCACTATGTCCATATTCTCAAGCTTGACTACAACATCCATTAGAGTATCCACAATCTCAACATACCTGAAGTATTATTGAGTCATGGTTTCACCTATCTTGTAGGTGAAGTTCTCAAACTGCTGCTTTATAATGTCTTTCTTGTTCTTCTTGGCTTCCTCAAACCCCTCATACATGAGCTTTAGTGCATCCCAGAGCTGCTTAGCAGTTTTGCACTTCTTGAAGCCTCTGTAGATAGAGTTTGGAAGAGCAGTTTGGAGAGCGGTCATGGCTTTCTGATCTACATTAATTTTCTTCCAGTCTTCCTCAGAGTAGTTAGCCATTTCCTTTGGAATCATCCCACCTCCAACAGTGGCTGAAGCGTTGCTTGGGATGTGAGGTCCTTTAACAACAGATCTCCATATCCTGCTGTATTGAGACTTGATGAACCCTTCCATACGTTGGCACCAAGTATCGAAGTCATCAGGATTGATCAGTGGAGACTTTGTCATGGCACTGGTTTCCATATCAGCCTTAGAGATAGTTGCCACTTGAGCTGGTAAGTGTTTTATGAAACTAAAGAGATTTAAGATGGTGAGATCTTACAATCAAGAGTCTGAAATGCTCTAATACCAATTACAGGATCGTTGAAGGGTGGTCAATGCAACAGTTTCACAAGGTGGAGAGACTTAGAACAGTTAGCAGATCAAATAGGAACCGGTTAGGATAACAAAAGTAAAGAACAATAACAAGAACAAGATAATATGGTTTTCAAGAATGTTGTATATTGCTCTCAAGTTCTTACAAGTGTTACAAAGCTTAATTCTAAATACAAGTACTTGAGATACTTTATACTACATCCTACAACCGACCATACTTTGAAGGTCAACTGGAAACACAAATCTAGACAATAAGATCAATGTAAAGTCAAAAGGCCTTTTGACTAGTGACTATGACATGCCATAGCTCACATCCTAATATATTACAAAAAGGATAAAAGTACACAGTTAGAAAGTTACAGACTCAACACCTTAATCTACAGTTGACAAGAGCATGGACTTTTCACCAAACCATGCTGGTTGGTGAGTCTTCAGAAATGGCAGCGAAAAGGTGGTTCAACTTTTGTCAAAAGTAAGTCAGAGAAAACATGTCTTCTCTGTCTTCGGAAGAAATTAGTCTTTGGCTTCGGAAGACTTTGTCTTTGAAGCTTTGAAAGACTTCATCTTTGGCTTCAGAAGAATTGGTCTTTTGGCTTCGGAAGATTTGATACCTAGCATAATTCACTGAGATATCAAATCTTCCGAAGTACTTTCCTAGTACTTCACATGCGCATGCTGAGAGCTCTTTGATTTTGGTTGTATCAGCCTTTAAGTGCATTCCTTACAAAGTTTATGAAACAATCAACCTCATTTTAATAAAAAAACAATATATATATGTATTGGTAGGTCCTATTTGATTAAATACAACCCAACCCACCCCATTAGGGACTGACTTACTAAGAAATCAGGGGTAGCCCGGCTACCCATGAACTCTCGTTTCGAAGTGGAAATTTTTTTTTCCAATCATTGTATGTATTGAGATAGCCCGTGCAAAAATTAGGATACCCCTTAAATTTAAAAAAATTAAATAATATAAGATTAAAATCACAAATGAAATTAAGATTAACTTGTATAAGTTTATTCTTTTATATATTTTAAAAAAAAAATCACTATTGATTTTTAATTTTAGGGTTTATGAAATTATGTGTAGTTGTGCAAATTGTACTTGTTTATCACAAGAAGGATGAAGTTAGACTATTGATTAGGGTTTAGTTTGTAATTTTAGTTGTTATGTTATTGTATTTAAAATTAGGGATTTGAAATTTGGAAGATGAATAGGGCAAACTTAGTGCTTATACGACCCCTAAGAATTTTAAAACCAATCCAATTATTATGAATTGACCTCGTAAAATAAGTAACAAATATAAAATAATTAGCTTGGATAACTAAGTAATTTATCTTATTACTAACTATTTGATAGATTAATTATTAGATTGCTAGATTAGATTATTTGATTTATTAGTGATTATTTGCTTAAGACTTGATTGTTTGAATGTTACCATAATTGTTAAATAAGAGAGTCAATCTCATGAGATTTAATACATTAAGTAAAATTATATAAAAAAAAAGTTTTTTCAAGAGGACTCGATACGTGAAACTCCAACTCATCTCGTTTATTAAATGGTAAAGAGTATAAGCTCTAGTTCGAGCTTGTTAAGCTTGGTTCGATCCGAGATTTTGGCGATCCGGTCCAGGTAACTCACGACTTCGGTTGTCAATTTACACCACTGTGTTGAATGTAATTTGTTTAATTTGATTTTTTATCTTCTTGTTGTGTGATCCAACCGACCTGAATTAGACTGTATCAAAAGATTTAATAATTAACGATAGAAACTGACCCTTAAAACTTTCTGACCCCTTGTAAAAAATTCTCTGGGTACACCACTGAAGATGAAACCTCATTCCAAATAAGTTATTGTTGGCAAAAAAAAATCATTATTGAATGAAAGTACAATAATTTTTTTATTATTAATAAAAATGTATCGCAAATTTATTTATTTTTTGAGATACCTTTGATTTTTTGGGTTAGATCCGCTCTACACCCCACCTCCACCCCGGTCATTTTTCCTCTCCCTTGACGAGTCATACCACCACTGCCATAGGCTTGTGACTCACCACAACCACCACAAATACTATCACCATCTTGTACAACCTACAACCAATTCCAACAATCACCATCTTTTTTTCGATTCCACCATCAAAGATTTTAGATCAAGACTATGACCCACCTATTTCTTCATCTTTAATGAAATTTATAATTGCCAATCATTTTCTCCGATCAATAATGGCCTTCCCCGCCCTCCCAACTAACTTGTCAGCAAGAACAACCACCTGATCGAAGATATGAAAATGCCCACCGTAATGGCCTTGTTGATTTTGAATACAACGAGCGTGGTGGTTGAAAAAAATGTGAATGAAGGTCAATGATGGTGTGGGCGGTTGCGATGTTGAAGAATGGGGAGTGGCGCTAAAAAATGGGCTAATGATGGTATCATTGACGACTAGGTGGCTTTGATCTATAAATCGAAGAGGAAGCTAAAGGGTTTAGGTCGGACGACGAATAAATGTGGTACGACCAGATGGCTATGTGGCGGTGGTTTCAATTGCCGATGGGAGTGGTGATGGTTGCAAGCGGAACGACAATGGTGGAGGAGTTGGTTGTCAGAATAATCATTGGTGCTGCTGGTTAGGAAGAGGAAGGGGTGAGAAGACACATACGAGACCCACCTATAAACATATAGTATAGATTATATATATTTTACTAGTATGTTTGTTTGTTACTTTTTATTACAAGAGTTATTTCAATCATCTTTAAAAAAAACTAATAAAAAATTTACTTATCTCAAAGACCTAACATATTACATTGATACATACTTTAGTAGCAAACATATCTTTTCTCACCGGATTATACATATTTTTATTAATGACACATCAGTCGTGTGATTTACTTTATAAAAATAATCTCCAACTAAAGAAACAACATATATAAAACATGAACCACATGGTTACGGAAGTTAACTAGTGTTAGGCGAAGACGACCACGAGGCCAAAACGAAGAACAAAAACAACACATCTTTTCCCCCAATTTCTTCTTCATCCCCTCGATTCCATTCAATTAGGGCTTGTAATCGTCTTCCAAACCCTATACCCTCAAATGGATCCATCAAATCACCCTTCCGACACCGAATGTCCGACGCGCCCGCGGCCCCTCCGCCGCAGCAGCAGCCGCCCGTCGCCGGAATCGACAACATCCCGGCGACTCTCAGCCACGGCGGCAGGTTCATCCAGTACAACATCTTCTGTAGTACATCTTCGAAGTGACTGCAAAGTATAAGCCCCCTATCATGCCCATCGGCAAAGGCGCATACGGCATAGTCTGGTGCGGTACTTCTCTCTCTTTCGATCGGTTTGTGAGGTTTTTGGTTTGGTTTTGTGTCGATTGATGGTTTTGGCCGTGTGATTTTGTGCGTGTGTGTGTGTAGCTCGGCTTTGAATTCGGAGACGAATGAGCATGTTGCGATTAAGAAGATTGCGAATGCGTTTGATAATAAGATCGATGCTAGAGGACTCTTCGGGAGATCAAGCTTCTCCGGCATATGGATCATGAAAACGTCAGTGAGTAGTAGCATTAAATCGTTAATTATGTCTGTTTCAGTTAATTTAATGATTTAGGAATGCAGTCATTGATAGTCAACCGCTGTTAATCACTTGATGTTAGTCTTTGTTATTGTACTTAGACTTTCTTGTAATTTATACCATGTGATCACTCCCAACTTTATGATTATTTAAAGTTAAGATCGAATTCGGTATCTTTCTTTGTAAGTTATACCATGTGATCACTCCAACTGAATGATTATTTTAATGTTGAAGATCTAACTCGGTATCTTTCCTTGTTGCTGTCAAAATTGATTATTAGATGAAAGAACACAACTTCAACTATAGGTAGCAACATGGAAAAACAGTGTTCTTTGCTAAAACTGTGATTATCTGGCACTAGGTGATAACATGTTTTTTCATGGTGTTTA
>CM046423.1:8079777-8197277 GCA_025506505.1 Flaveria sonorensis
AGACTTCTTCAGATTTGCTCTGATGGTGACTCTTGACCTTGCAGCCTCTTCCTTTATCTTCCTTTTTACAGATTTTTACTATTTTGCACTGTTGCTCAAGCTACTTGAGGTATTTAAACTCATGTATTCATATGGTAAGGGAAGAAGGTCTGCTTCTGATAGAAACCTGTGGCACTCAGGTAGGTTATCATGTTTTGCCTATCTTGTTCCCTACCACCTGAGTTTGTTGCTCAGTAGCCACAGCCTCTACATCAGGACTTTCTTAAACTGGGGAGAGGGTAGAGCTTTGTAGAGTCTTTTTCTCCTCCTTTCTTCTTTGATCTTGAGGAGCAATTCTACATTCTCAGCTTCCTTCCTCTCCTTTGACACTTCCATATCAGCCAGTTCATTTAGTTCATCCAACGGAAGAGAGATGAGTTCATCAATATTGTAGTTCCTGGACCCCAACTAGTTCAATCAAGCTACCCTTAACTCATCATCTTGAGTGCTTGGCCTGGGGGCAGCCCTGATTGTAGCTTCCATAAAGCCAGGGGTCCCATTTGAACTCTCTCCACCTTGCCTTCCTCTTCCTCTCTCTCTTTCTCCTCCTCAATCTCCTCAAAGGTCATTTCCTCTTCCTTTTGTCACGCACAGGCCTGTTGACTCAGGGTGAAGAGAGCTTTCTCCTTCTTTACTTTGTGCTGTGAGACACCTTCACTAGCTGGTGCTTACTGAGGGTAATAGGTGTTGAAGTAGTTCTTGTCTCAAGGTTCACAGGCTCAACTACCGGCCTTCAGCCAAGGTTTCCCCTTCTAAGCTAATCTTAGGGTCCCTCTCAGTATCCGTTGACCAACAGTCTTACTTGCTAGCCTCTATCTATATAATTGGTTCTCAGCTTGAACTCTTCAAGCATCTTATTTGAATCCTATCAGCTACCCTACAGCTGCCTGTTTTGACTTGGGTTGGCAAGTGGGAGGTCAATAAATAGTGCTCTTATAGTATCTCAGGTTGTAGAAGTTGAAGATTTCTTGTTGTCCCTGAGACCTAGAGATTACCAGGGCCCTCCTTTCAGCATCATACTTCCATCCCAATTTGGATTTTCAGCAGGGTGAGATGGAGTAGGCATTGCTCTTGGTATACCTCCTCAAACAAGCTTTGAATGTGAGTCCATATCAATATGAACCTAAGAGGTTGTTGAGTATGGATAACTGCAAGTGAGGGTGTGGTGAATCCTCTATGTCATACTCTGAGAAAACTCCCAGGTTCTGTGATTGTAGGTAGGACTTTCTCCCCCTTTTGTTAGCAACACCCTCTTGCACAGGGGAGCTAAGGGTAGGTCCACCACATACATAGGTTCTTATGGGCCTGGTTGAGTCCTTTGGATGGGTCCTTTCAGCTAACTTACCCTTGAGATCAGTGATCTCAGTTGCTGGTCCATTGAACCTTCTTTGTAGGTAGCAACCTGAGATTCCAGGTGACTCACCTTTGAAACTAATAGGTATGTTTTTTACAGTCTTTTGCACATTTAGTTGCAGACTCCCTCATCTTCATCAGAAGAATCATGGGGGGATGAAAGAATAGGCCAAAGTCTTCTTCCTCATCACCAGCTAGAGTTTCTTGGCTGTTGATTTCCTCTGCACCATGACAGCTTCAAGAGAAGTGTCAATAAGCTGGGTTGCATGGTTGAGGTCTTAATGACGTAATCACTTACGAAACTGGAGCCTCTTCCATATGGGCCTCCTGAACAGGTTCAGTGAGGTCCACCTAAGTTGTGGGTGGATGATGTGGCTAGATATGGGTGATTCAGGAGCACTCATCTTTCCTTGAGCAGGGTGAGAAGAGAGACTCATGGTACTTACTGAAACCCATATCCTCATCATCATAGAATTCTAGGTTGGGATTGGTTGGTTGAGGTCTAGCGGATGGGGATGGTAGCTTTCCCCTGAAGGTTGATCACTAGAGTTTTGAGACCCAGAGTGAAGGCTTGAGTGGGTAATGATCTCATCAGGCTGAGCATGAAGCACCTCAGCACTGATCATAGAGTATGGGAGTGGTCTACTCCTCAGGAGAAGTGGGAGATCTAGTGTCCACTTCTTCCTGCATGGTTGGTGATTTGGGGGCCGGCAACCTGAGTAGACTGAGTAGGGGTTCGTTTGGATTTTCTTTGTAGGTGATGGTGATTTGTGGTTGTGTGGTGGTGCAGATTTAAAAGATGTGGGTTCAACTTTGGCTGGTGTTCAAGTTGTCACCTGAGCAATGAGCTCTAACATTTTTTAGACCAGGGCTGTTTCTACCCCTGAGAAGCCAATAATGTGCTTTCTTATTGTTTTGAAGATGTCGGGCTTCATCTCTCCCAGTTTAGAAATTACATGTTCCTCTTAATTGTGAGCCCAGTTCACAGTTAAGAAGTATTGAACATATCTAGGGAACATATAATATTCTATGGAGTCCAAGTTGGCAAGCAATTTTTTAAACAAACTATGAGTACTTGTACTTGACCCCTTGAACCATCCCATGGACTATATAGGATAAGTCCTCAGGAATTTGATCCCAACCTCCATGTTGTTAATAGAGAGTGGATTACCACATGGAGGAGATACTTCCACTTAGATGAGACCTACCTTTTTGAAGGTTCTTACTGAGTAGTCTCCTTCATAGCCATCTGCCGAATGAGTTGTTTACAATAGATTTGGGGAAGGACAATTCTCCTTCTTCATCATCCAACCTTAGATGAGAGTTGATGGTGCTGGAGTGAATAAATATTGTCCTCCCCGACAGTGGCCTTCCTACCGTCTAAGATGACCTCTTGGCGGGTCCTCCAGAATTCTAGAAGTTGATCTTCATATAATGGAGGGTCTATTATAAGGGCGTGAGGTATTGGACAGATAAGAAGCGGTAAACATCTGAGAAACCTAGATCTTTCTCAGATGATAATAGAGCACTTGGTTGTGTTGCCTGTGTAACTGTATGGAAAAATCAGGTTGGTTTAAGGGATCAGGGTTGGCCATTTTGAGTAGCTTTAAAGTGAAGAAAGGTAAGAACAAAGTCGGTTTATGGGTGAATTTAGGGTTTGAACTTTTGCAGATGAAGGAGAAAGTGAAAGAAAGGGAACCGTTGTATGAATATATATATGGTAAGGATTTGAGACAAAGTTAATGCACACGGATAAACTTTGAAATCCGGATGTCGGTCCCACCTATGAAAAAGTGCCCAAAAAGGTAGTTTTCTTGGAAGTCTAAAATCTTCCGAAGGTAATTTGTCTTTGGAAGGTTTGAGAAAACTTTCGAAGCCAATTTGGCTTCAAAAGATATTCTTAGCTTTTCAAGAATTTACTTGGAAGAAAATTACTTAAGTACGTTTTACTTCCTAGATAATTTTGCTTTGGAAGATATCAATATCAGAAATTTTATTCAATTAGAGAATAAAGCTTCCGAGACTTAATTGTTTTCAAAAGAAATAGTCATTCAATACATATAAGTACTTGGTGACAATATAAGCTTCGGAAGATATATCAGAATTTCTTCCGAGGTTGATTTCTCAGAAGTAGTTATTTTTTTAAAGACATAACTTTTTTCCGAAGACAATTTGATGTCTTCCAAAAGAAACATATCCAAAAATTTCAAAATTCTAAGGAATAACATTTTGAAAAGTTCCTTCCAAAATAAACTAGGCTTAGATGCTGATGATATAGACAACTTAAGACACACATATTAAAAATAATCTTGAGTTTAGTTTTAGAAAATCTACTCAAGTTACTCATCCCAATAGCTGATACAAGATATTAAATCTCTGCTCATCAAAAGCTTTTGTGAACAGATCAACATATTGTTCATTTGTGTTAACTTTGACTAGTTTTATCAATCGTTTTTCAAAATTATCTCTAATCAAATAATACTTGATGTTGATGTGCTTTGTATTTGAGTGTTGTACACGATTCTCTGTAATAGAGGTAATATTGTTGTTGTCTATGTGGATAGGAGTCTCCTTGAATTTGAATCCATAGTCTAGCATCTGATTCTAAATCCAAAGCACTTGAGCACTGCAGGTTGCAACAACAATGTATTTAGCTTTAGCAATTGATGCAGACACACGGGATTATTTCTTGCATTGCCATGAGACTATCCTTCCACCAAGAAATTGACATCCCCCAGATATAGACTTTGCAGTCATATTGCAACCACCATAGTCACTATCTGATAGGCATACAGATTGAAATCAGAACTCTTTAGATACCAAAGTCCCAGTTGGGAGCACCTTTGAGATATCGGAGAATTCTCTTGACAACAACCAGGTGTGGACATCTTGGGGTGGCTTGATATCTTGCACAAATACATGTAGCAAACATGATATCAGGCCTGCTGACTGTGAGGTACATAAGAAATCCAATCATAGCCCTGTATAGATGTTCATCAACACACTCCCCCTCAAGATCTGCTCCTAGAGAGTGGTTCTGGCTATGGGTGTCTTAGTAACCTTGCACTCAGTCAGATAAAATCTGGTAAGTATGTCTTGCACATACTTTGACTGGTTTATGAAGATTCCATTGTCAACCAGATTCACTTAATTCCTAGAAAGAAATTGAGTTTCCCCATGACACTCATTTCAAATCTATTCTTCATCAGCTTCTCAAAGTCTTTGTAGAGCTTCGGATTAGTTGACCCAAAGATGATGTCATCCACATAAACTTGAACCAACATCAAGTCATTTCCTGTTCCTTTAATGAAGAGTGTTCCATCACCCCTCTTGTATCCATGCTGACAGAGATACTGTGATAGTGTCTCATACCACTTCCTTGGAGCCTGATAAAGCCCATAAAGAGCTTTGTCAAGCTTGCAAAACAATCAGGATGATCTGGGTCTGAAAAGCTAGCTGGTTTTTTGACATACACCTTCATCAATCACCCCATATAAAAAGGCACACTTGACATCAAGTTGGTAGACCTTGAAATCCTTAGATGGAGCAAAAGCTATGAATCCTAACAGCTTCAAGTCTTGCTACAGGAGCAAAAACATCTGTGCAATTAATTTTTCTTCTTGTGTGTACCCTTAAACAACTAGTCTTGCCTTGTTCTTGGTGACAAACCCTCTATCATCTTTCTTATCCTGAATACCCACTTGGTACCTATAGTAGTCTTCCCTTGAGGAAGAGGACATAAGTTCTAGACCTTTTGTCTCTTGAATTGAAGTAGCTCCTCCTGTATTGCTTTAACCCAACTTCCATCCTTTAGAGCCTTATCAATCTTGTTAGGCTTAATATGGGACAAAAAACAAGAGTGAAGACAAACATTTTTGTCATGGGTTTGTCCTTTTGTTCTCACCCCTGTCTCAACATTTCTAATGATGTTTGTGGTGGGATGTGACTTATGGATTCTCAATTGAGGAATCACAGCAAGTTGGCTGGACAGATCTAAATTAGTGAAATTCAGATCTGGTGCTTGAATATCATCCACCACATCAACACACTTATCAAGAGAAATTGATCCAATGAGTGTGTCATATCATTGATATTGTCTTCTATGGAGTGGTTATCAGTATCAAAAAAATTCTTGATCACTATCACGACCTCCATCTCCTCCTACATTGGAAATTTCTTCATTTGAATTCTATGCCTCTGTGCTGGAATTTATAGGCACCTCAGATGTATCAGCTGAAGAATTTGTCATGGTTATGCTTACATGATTTTCAACTATAGGGCTAGTTACCACTGGAGCTGAAGTAGTTTAAAAACTTGGTCTTCTCAGCTCAAATCTTAGATCAGGATCTCCTGTTGATAAGGTACCTGTAGATCCTGAAATATCTTCAAAAGTTTTGTTAAAACAGTTGGTAACTAAGTCAAGATTAAACACCAATCAGTACCAAAACCTTTCACACTGGGTGTGTGCTTATTGAAGGTCATATTAGTTGACTCCTCAACTATTCTAGTTCTGAGATTCTATACTCTATAAGCCTTAGCTTGGGTAAAGTATCCAATAAAATGTCCATAATTGATTTCTCAGCAAATTTGGCTATTTGATCCTTGGTATTCAAGATATTTTAAGGACATCAATGATCTGAGGAAACCAATGAAGGTCTTCTTTTGTGCCATAGTTCATAAGGAGCCTTACCATGAGTCTCACTATTAAACTCTATTCTGTAGATAGCAAGTAGTGTTGACTGCCTATGCTCAGAAGGTGATGGACAATTTAGAGTCAGATAACATGGTTCTTGCAGCTTCAATAAGTGTCCGTTTCTCCTCTCAGCAACTCCGTTTTGCTGAGGAGTCTAGGGAGCACCATATTGTCTTGTAATCTCTTTTCATCACAAATGCATCAAGGATTTGGTTTTTGAATTTAGTTCCTTGATCACATCTTATGATCTTGACCTTGTGATCACATTGATTCTCAGTTTTTAGAATAAAGCTTTTTAAGATCTCAGGGGTCTCATCCTTAGTTCTAAGGAAGAGGACCCAAGTATATCTTGTGAAGTCATCTGTGATCACCAAGCAATATGAGTCCTCTCTAGAATCATTACACTGGTGGGGCCAAAGAGATCCATATGTAATAAGTGTAGGAGAGTAGTGATGGAGTTCATTTCTTTTAGCTTATGAGACACCTTGTATTGCTATTGCTTCCCTTTCAGGCATGTAACATAATGGTCATCCCTTGTAAACTCTTTTTTGTCATTCTAGTTACCAAATCATTATTAATTAATTTATTCATGTTATTAAAGTTTACATGGCACGTTCTTTTATGCCAGAGGAAAGACTCATCACTATTGGCTTTAGATAGAAAGCAAGAAACTTCTCCGGAAGAGGATGTTCCTGCAAATCCATCTTGTACATGTTTCCTTTCCTGGGCTTTGAGCAGGATATGCTCTTGAGGAATGACCACCCGGGCTTGAGAGCAATGCAATCTCTGCTTAGTAAAGAGCATGTGTGTGTCTCTGATCACAAAATTAGGATACACTCAAGAGATTGTACCAAGCTCCTTAACAAAATTTACCTTCTCAATGTTGAGCTTACCATTTATGACCCTACCCCTTCCAGTAATGTAACCACATGATTCTCCTCCAAAAACAAATAGCCATCCATCAATTTTCTTAAAGTCTAAAGCAAAGAGCCATTGCCTGTCATGTGCCTAGAACAACCACTATCAATGATCCATACATTTCCTTTGGTCTATAGTTGTTACTGCACATAAGAGATGGTTATTTACATTTGAAACCCAAGCCTCATTGGTCTTGGGCTTGTCAAAGTGAACTGAAGATAATGCAACAGTAATTGATCCTATATGCAAGTTCCGAGGATCATTTGTTGTTGTTGATGAAGAACTTTCAGTCACATGGCCTTCCTTCATCTTCCACACCATCTTTGGAAGACTAGACTGGCCTTCAGCACTTCGAAAGTTTTGATGACTCTGGAATTTTGGAGAATGGACCTTCGGAAGCTTTTGCATCCACTGCAGCAGACTTCAGTACTTCGGAAGGTTTCTTTCTTCCGAGACCAATTTTCTTCCGAAAGTAAGTTTTCACTTATCTTCTTCTTACTTTGGAGCTTCTGAAAGGAAGAGATTTTCCTTCTGAAGCTATCTTCTTCTTATTCTTCTCAGAAGTTTTCTTCTTGATCATATGGATAGTACTTCTGGGATTGTAGATGTAATCCTTGGCAAAGTGAGAAATACTACCACACATGATGTATTCAGTTGGCATGCTTCTGAGAGTCTTCTTTGAGTGGGAGGCTGAGCTTGATCACTTTCCACTTCCTTCTTTATCTTCTCAAATGATACAGTAGGCTTCTTGGGATGAGGCTTGCTCTTGGAACTGGATGGTTGAGGCTGTGTAGCAGTGGTGCATATTTTCAGCATTCTTCTCTTGACCAGGATGATTTGGAAATGAACTAGGACTCCTGGTACTAGAGTCCATTTTTGAGTCTTCAGTCTTTACCACTTCAAATCCATAGAAATGAAAACTTGCTTTTGCTTGAAGTTGAAGGTGGCTTTGATCTCTTGGGTTTCTTTGACTTTTTTTGGCTGCCCTTATCAAGTTCTTCCTTGCAGACTTGGTCATCCCTGGTTCTTTCTTCTCTCCACGAGAATAGTGTCCCTTCTTAGGGTAACCCTTGTCACTCACCTCGGGTTCATCCTTCACTATCTCCTCTATATCTTCATCCTCCTCTTGGATAGGATCAATAGGAGGCAGCTTATCTTGACAAGTTTCACACTTTGGAGATCTAACAGATAGGAGTGTGCGTGGAGAGCTATCTCACTTGACCCTAGTCCTTGCCTGTTTTGGTAATAAACTTTTGCATGCAAGGATGAGGATATTATGTTCTTGAAGGTTTTCTCTCAAGAACATATTTTTTTTCCTGGCTTTGCTGATCACAAGCTCAGCCTGGCATTCAGTTAACTTGGTTATGAGATCTTTGATTTTAGTCCTGTAGTTTGTATACTCATGCTTAAGAGTAGAAATAGTTTTCTCTAAATCTTCACTTTTAAGTTTTTAATCATTTTCTGTTCTTTTAAAATCAGCTTTATTAATATTTAAGGCTCAAGATCAGATCTCACTTCCAAATTGTAGGACCTGTACATATTAACTTTAGCAATGCATTCAGGAGTACAAAGATGTTCTAATACCTTAGGTTCTTCATGATCAGCCATCAGTGCTTGGTTTGGAGAAGCATCTTCTACCTGAAAGCTCCAGTCAAAGCCTTCTTCTTCAACATCAGCAGCTCATGTTGTTTAGGCTGGCTTGGCTTCTCAATTCAAGGAGCTGCATCAGTGTAGTTTGGTTTGGATTGTGCCTGGCCACTGTTTGTCCTTAGTGCTTGCACTCTCTAGCAAAAATATCCCATTTGATTAAGTTGTAAAACTCACCTTGCTTTTATCCAAGCCAACTTGTAACCTCTTGTATTTTTTTATTTAACGTTTGTAGACGTCGTTATCTCTAGTAAGGGCTTGTTTCATTATTAATGAAAGTACGAGGATTCATTTTGTAAATTATTGTTGTAAATAAATGCTTAATTAATAAACATAATAACAATAATAATAGTAATAGGAATAATAATAAGCTTGACTAGTGTTTAATCTTGGAAAAAATAAAAACAAAATAACTTTAATCTTTAAAACTTGTAATTAAATAGTTTTATATAAAATAATAACATTTAAAACTTCAGGGACTAAACTGAAAGTTTGTTTAAAACACAAATTCAAACTGTGGAATTAATTTGTAAACATTAAAAAACCGCAGGGACCTAAGTGCAATAATTTCAAACACCCAACCCCCCCCCCGATTTCCCGGTGACCGGCCTGCCGACTCCGGCGCGGCTCCGGCCAACCTCACAAACACCACAAAACATCATTTTTAACGTCACAAACACCACAATACATGGGTATTAATTTGGATTTAAATTCGGTTTAAAGAGTCTGAGAACCCGAAACCGAAACTATCTCGAATTGATAACCGTTTAACCCTTAAATCACTTTAATAACGCAATTAATCGTATACAACATTCGGTTAATCAAATACGACTTAATGGAATGATTAATTCCACCTTAAACAAATTCAACCAAATCGACCTGAAACGGCCGACAGTAATGTTGTAGCCGTTGGACGTGTTCGGGATCGAATTGAACTTACAAATTAGAGGGCTTTTGCTCGAAATGGGTTTCCTAAACTCTCTGAACTCTCAATTTGATACAAAACACACACACACATCGAATTACTCAATCAAGAATAGTCGCGGCTCGTTCGAACATAAGATCACCAAGAACAACATCAAATCAGGTAATTAAAGATGTTAACCGATTCGATTTTACATGGGGAATAAAAGCCCCATGATAAATTTGGGTTTAATCAACAATTGATTGTACAATTTGATCAATTTCGAGATTAGGGTTCTTAAACCCAATTTGGGGATTTTGTAAAAAGAGTTTTAAATTTTATTTTCTAGTTTTATCACAAAACTAGGCTTAGCCCAACTGGTTAAAACAAGGGAGGTTAGGCAGGAGGTCCCGGGTTCGACCCGGCCCCCTGCCAATATTTTTTAAAAAGTTAGATTTAACTTATAAATTTCAGGAAAAATTCTAAATATTATTATTAACTATATAAAAATCATTTTTAATCAGAAATAAAATAAAATTATTTTCTTTTTAATTTTATTTGAAATTCACCCTAGAAATTCTTATTTTTATATTTAAAAATTATAAAACAAACAAAAAGTGTTATAAAATACTATCTATTATCAACTTGAAATTGTAATAAATCTCATTTAATTTTTAAAAATTTTAATTTAATGAATTCTTATTGTTATAAAATTTAGTTACAAAATTTGTTTATATATTTTAAGAAGATAAATATATATGTACATATTTAGAATGATCACTTATTGTGATAATTAGTTTAATCTTTTAAATCTATAAAATTACTATTTATTTAATAGTAAATAACGACCATTTGATAATAAAAGTTTAACTTTTATTATTAGTGTTAAACATTAAAATTCTTATTTAAATTATTTAATTACCAAAATGATAATAACTTACATCTATTTATTAACATGAAAACCATGGATAAATGATTTATAAATATAACACCAAAATCACCATGATTAACTTAATACGACGTTCCATTTAGGTTGAACGTAATCGAATCCTCGGCATCTTATACAAGACTTCTTATTTGTTCATCCTTATTATTCATATGAGTTTTTCCATACCCCTTTTATATATTTTCACACTTTGGGGTGAAACATGTTAACCTTATGATAAATGCACTTGTAAACTCGTTTGAATCTTGTAAACACTTGGGCAATTCTTCTTATTTGTCGTGGTTAGTTGAACTCTTGTAATTACCATATGATGACTATAATATGTACAATCATTAACTATTGCTAGCCTGGCGACGTCATAGATCTATGGGCCTGACAAGCCTACTTGGTGTAAACCAAGTACACTTAGCTAATCGTTTAATCTTGTAATCTGTCAAGGTTTGATTGTTACATTTGTTCATCCATCCTTACTTTATTCAATAACCTATGACATGGATTGCCATCTTTTATATATATTTATGTATGAAAACTATGGAAAACTCACCAACATTATGTTGACCTTTTATTTTAACATGTTTCAGGAAATGATACTGTTTAGCATGCCTTGAAGACTTACATACATCTAGGATTGACCTAGACTAAAATAAAAGACATTGATCATTTTGTGACTTTGAATTTCTTATGTATTGTTGGATGTTTGAACTTGCTCTATTTCTTAAATGTATGTCATGAATATTGATTTTAATAATATTGTCATTTTAAATTAGCGTTGTGTGGCATGAACAATCTTAACCCTCACATCTCGACGTTTCCGCCGTTAAGGTTGGGGTGTGACAGATTGGTATCAGAGCCCATAACTATAGGGATTTAGGTTATTAGAAATGGTGGCCTAGACTATGGTTAAACTAGGGACCCTTTTCATGACAATTGCTATGATCTTGTAAGTATGCTTATATGCCTATTATGATGCATGATTAATTCCTTATGTGCTATTTGCTTACATTTAGAAATAGTGCCTTAGGAATATGCCTTGAACCTTGTAAACCCCAACTTTCTAATCCTCTTTTTATGCCTCTACGTTCTACCGCGTCTAATCCTTTCTAAATCTCATTCTCGACTACATGTGGAAATCTACGCACCTTATCGGGTGGAAAAATTTCTTAGACGATATGTCTAAATCTTGAAAAAATCTCATCGAGGTTTTAATTCTAATAGCCTTAGGGAAGTGTGTGACACATAAACACCTGTATTCTGGATTTCCTGGCAAAAGGCCCTCGGGCTAAGGCAAGCATTTCGTATAAATTTATTGCGAGACCTGTTATGCTTACCTGGGGATTTCTGGGATGAGTGCTAAATTATGGTCAACATACACATCTTCCTCGAGATAATTAGGATTAAGTCACCTCGACGTGTCCATGTTCCTATTGGCTATGTGGTACCAATTGGAACCATCCTGGCTATATTTGTAAAATATCTAAAATTCCTGTGTTCTTTGAATTGATTTATCTTCGAATACTAATATTTCCTTTATTTATCTTATAGAATGTCTCGCCATCAAGGAAAGTGTGCTACCTCCAATCGTAAACTCGCTGCAATGATCGCCTGGCAAATGGTTGCCGTACTCCCGATGATGGTTGCTGAACTTAGCAACACCCTAATGGCCAACAACAACAACAACACCAATGGAAACAATGGTGGTGGTGACAAAAATGGTCAAGGGGAAAATAGCAACAACCAAGGTGGGAACAACCGCACCTGCACATTCAAGCATTTCAACTCGTGCAAACCCACTAGCTTTAGTGGAAAAGAAGGAGCCACTGGACTTCTCGAGTGGTTCGAAAGCATGGAGAATATGTTTATCGTCAGCGAGTGTCCCGATGAACTCAAGGTCCGCTATGCTGCAAGTGTCCTTCAACAACGGGCACTCACGTGGTGGAATAGTGAGAAAAGGAACCGAGGTACTGAAGTTGCCTTGGCATTGTCTTGGGAAGAATTTAAGGACATAATGATCCAAAAGTTCTGCCCGAGGAGTGAACTGCAAAAGCTGGAGGAGGAATTCTGGAACCTCAAGCAAGATAGTGGCAATCACTTGGCTTATTCCACCCAGCATCATGAGTTGAGCATGCTCAGTTTATTAAGGGGGTACCACCTCAAATTCAAGATGTCGTGGTGGGTAGTAGGCCCACAACTTTGGAGGAGGCGATTAATATCACCGCCCAGCTCACTGAAAACCATATTAGAGCTGGTACTTTGACGGTGAAAGGTGCCAAGACTGTGTGAAGGTGACTCCCGAGGCTACAAAGAAGGTGAAGGCCGAGTCCTCTTTCAAAGGCAAGAAGCGCAAGTTCACACCAGCTCGTAATTACGAGGTGACAGCACCAAATGCCCCTCAAAGGAAGCTGTCGCTTGCAAATCAAGCCCCCGTGGCGAGGGCTTATACTGGGCCGCACCCGATGTTCAATACTTGCAAGTACCATCACGCGAGTAACACTCCTTGCCGAGTTTGCTCGTTGTGCGGGAAGTATGGGCATCTGGTGGCTACTTGCTTCGTGCTCCGAACAATGCTGCGTTGGTAACTAATCGAGCCTGCTATAACTGTGGCGAACCTGGACATTTCCGTCCATAATGTCCTCGCAATGCGAGAACTGTGCCACCGGCTCGTGGAAGGGCCTTCAACATCAACGCCAACCAAGCTCAAGCCAACAACGACGTGGTGAATGGTACATCATTAATTTCTTTTAATCGTTCTTTTGTCTTGTAAAATCCCTACCTGCGTTCATTATGCCAATAATAGGTTATTATTTGAGCAGGTATGTATCTTGTAAATAGTCGTTATGCTTCTGTACTGTTTGATTCGGGTGCGGATAAGAGTTTCGTGTCTTTAGAGTTCGAGCCTATTCTTTCCAAGCCGCGTTCTAATTTAGAGAGATCTTTTACGGTCGAAGTAGCCGATGGCAAGTCTATCGAAGTCGGCGTCGTGATACGCGATTGCACCTTAAGTCTTAACGAGCATGATTTTCTCATCGACCTTATTCCAATGCAACTGGGGAGTTTTGATATCATTATCGGCATGGATTGGTTAGCCAAGCAACACACGGAAATTATATGCTTCGAGAAGTGCATCCGAATTCCTTTACCATCGGGCGATACCTTAAAGGTCTTTGGGGAAAGATCATCCCAAAGACTTAAACTCATGTCTTGTATCAAGGCCCAAAAGTGCTTAAGTAAAAACTACGTAGCTTTTATGGCTTACGTAGTCAACACGAAAGCCAAGGGTAAAGAACTGAAGGATATACCTGTCGTGCGGGATTTTCCCGAGGATCTTAGTGGGTTACCTCCCGTGCGAGAAGTTGAGTTCAAAATCGACCTGATTCCTGGTGCGAATACCGTGGCTAAGTCGCCTTATCATCTTGCACCGTCTGAAATGCAAGAACTAGCTAGTCAACTGCAAGAGTTGACCGATAAGGGTTTCATTCGACCTAGCTCTTCATCATGGGGTGCACCCTTGCTGTTTGTGAAAAAGAAAGATGGTTCTTTTCGTATGTGCATCAACTACCGGGAACTCAACAAACTCACCGTCAAGAACCGATATCCTCTTCCTCGAATTGATGATCTCTTCGATCAACTTCAAGGAGCTACATAATTCTCAAAGATCGATCTGCGTTCTGGGTATCATCAATTAAGTGTTCACGACAACGACATTCCAAAGACCGCGTTTCGCACTCGATATGGACATTATGAGTTCATGGTTATGCCTTTTGGCTTGACTAATGCACCTGCTGTCTTCATGGATCTCATGAATCGAGTATGTAAACCGTATTTGGATAAATTCGTGATCGTATTTATTGATGACATTCTTATTTATTCCAAGACAAAGACCGATCATGAGTCGCATTTACGTCAAGTTCTCGATCTTTTGAAGAAGGAACGATTATATGCCAAACTCTCCAAGTGTGATTTCTGGCTCGAAGAAGTCCAATTCTTAGACACGTGGTGAATAGCCAAGGAATTCACGTTGATCCTGCAAAAATAGAAGCCGTGAAGAATTGGTGTGTTCCCACGACCCCAACCGAGGTTCGTTCTTTTCTGGGTTTAGCGGGTTATTACCGTAGGTTCATTGCAAACTTTTTGAAGATTGCGAAACCGCTTACGGCACTAACTCAAAAGAATAGAATTTTTGAGTGGGGACCCGAACAAGAAGATGCGTTCGAGACATTGAAACACAAACTGTGTAATGCTCCTATCTTAACTCTCCCCGATGGAAACGATGACTTCACCGTATATTGTGACGCGTCTAGTCAAGGCCTTGGTTGTGTTCTCATGCAACGAGGCAAAGTCATAGCTTAAGCGTCAAGGCAATTGAAGGTTCATGAAGTGAACTACACAACTCATGATCTCGAACTTGGTGTTGTGGTATTTGCTTTGAAGATCTGGCGGCATTATCTCTACGGGACATAATGTATAGTCTACACCGACCACAAGAGTCTCCAACACGTGTTTAATCAAAAGGATCTCAACATGAGACAAAGGCGTTGGGTTGAACTGATTAGCGACTACGACTGCGACATTCGCTATCATCCTGGAAAGGCGAATGTTGTAGCCGACGCGCTGAGTCGTAAGATCCACAACAAGACTGCCTCGCTTCAAGAAATCCGAGATCGAAGACAATGGTTTGACACGTTAGGAGAATTTGACACCGAGATTCATGTGGATGTTAACGAGGCCACTATCATGCTTCAAAACATAAGGATTGATAGTGATCTCGAGGTTTGCATCCGCGAGGCTCAACAAGCGGCGTTAACCAGGAAGGGAAAGATGACGATCTGGCGTTTAACGTTCGGTCACAACTGGAGACAAAACCGAACGGCATGTGGTATTTCTTGAACCGACTCTGGATCCCGAATCGCGATAATCTCCGTCACTTCATTATGAACGAAGCTCATCAAACCCGATATTCTATTCATCCCGGGTCCGATAAAATGTACATGGATTGCGTGGCCAATATTGGTGGCCGGGAATGAAGAAAGATATCGCGTCTTATGTTTCCAAGTGCCTCACATGTGCAAGAGTCAAAGCCGAACATCAACGGCCTAGTGGTTTACTTGAACAACCTGAAATCCCTATGTGGAAATGGGAACACATATCTATGGATTTCATAACCAAGTTACCACGTACCTCTCGTGGCCATGATAGCATATGGGTGATTGTTGACCGTTTGACCAAAACAGCACATTTCATACCAATACGAGACACATACAAAGTTTCAAGATTGGCTCGTATCTACATCGATGAAATTGTGAGTCGTCATGGTGTGCCGTTGCATATTATCTCCGATCGTGATGCCCGTTTACTTCGCATTTCTGGTCTTCGATGCAAGAACTTTTGGGCACCCAACTGGATTTGAGCACGGCTTACCATCCTCAAACGGACAGTCAAACCGAGCGAACAATCCAAACCCTTGAGGACTTGCTGCGTCTTTGTGTCCTTGATTTTGGTGGTGACTGGGATACGCATCTGCCGTTAGCGGAATTTCGTATAACAATAGTTATCACTCAAGTATCAAGATGGAACCATTCGAGGCTTTATATGGTCGTAAATGTCATTCTCCGATCTGTTGGACTGACATTGGTGAGAATTTCATCACTGGTCCTGAACTTATTCAAGAAACGACCGACAAAGTTTCCAAAATCTGAAGTAACCTTGAGGTGGCTAGAAGTCGTCAAAAGAGTTATGCTGATAAAAGACGCAAACCGTTGGAGTTTCAAGTCGACGACATGGTTCTTCTTAAGGTCTCTCCATGGAAGGGTGTTGTTCGCTTTGGGAAGAAGGGTAAGTTAGCTCCTCGTTTCGTAGGACCTTTCAAGATTCTGAAAAGAATTGGGAAAGTGGCTTACAAACTGGAACTACCTTCCGAACTTAGCGGGGTTCATCCTGTCTTCCATGTCTCAAACCTGAGGAAATGCTTGACTGATAAAAATTTGCATGTTCCTTTGGAGGAAATCCAAATTGACGAGTCGTTGCATTTCATTGAGAAGCCTGTCGAGATCATAGATCGAACGTTGAAGAAGACCCGTACATCCACAACACCGATCGTCAAAGTCCGTTGGGAAAACAAACGTGGAGCTGAGTTCACTTGGGAATGCGAGGATTACATGAAGAAGAAATATCCCTTTCTTTTTGTTTAGTTTTGTTTTAATTTCGGGACGAAATTTCTTAAAGTTGGGGAGACTGTGACCTCTCGTATTTTTTTATTTAACGTTTGTTAGACGTCGTTATCTCTTGTAAGGGCTTGTTTCGTTATTAATGCAAGTACGAGGATTCATTTTGTAAATTATTGTTGTAAATAAATGCTTAATTAATAAACATAATAACAATAATAATAGTAATAGGAATAATAATAAGCTTGACTAGTGTTTAATCTTGGAATAAATAAAAACAAAATAAGTTTAATCTTTAAAACTTGTAATTAAATAGTTTTACATAAAATAATAACATTTAAAACTTCAGGGACCAAACTGAAAGTTTGTTTAAAACACAAATTCAAACTGTGAAATTAATTTGTAAACATTAAAAAACCGCAGGGACCTAAGTGCAATTATTTTAAACACCCAACCCCCCCCCCCGGTTTTCCCGGTGACCGGCCGGCCGACTCCGGCGCGGCTCCGGCCAACCTCACAAACACCACAAAACATCATTTTTAACGTCCCAAACCGCACCATTCGAGTCGCCAAACCATTTCGAACCCGTACATGGGTATTAATTTGGATTTAAACTCGGTTTAAAGAGTCTAAGAACCCGAAACCGAAACTATCTCGAATTGATAACCGTTCAACCCTTAAATCACTTTAATAACGCAATTAATCGCATACAAACATTCGGTTAATCAAATACGACTTAATGGAATGATTAATTCCACATGAAACAACTTTAAATTCAACCAAATCGACCTGAAACGGCCGACAGTAATGTTGTAGCCGTTGGACGTGTTCGGGATCGAATTGAACCTATGAATTAGAGGGCTTTTGCTCGAAATGGGTTTCCTAAACTCTCTGAACTCTCAATTTGATACAAAACACACACACACATCTAATTACTCAATCAAGAATAGTCGCGGCTCGTTCGAACATAAGATCACCAAGAACAACATCAAATCAGGTAATTAAAGATGTTAACCGATTCGATTTTACATGGGGAATAAAAGCCCCATGATTAATTTGGGTTTAATCAACGATTGATTGTGCAATTTGATCAATTTCGAGATTAAGGTTCTTAAACCCAATTTGGGGATTTTGCTAAAAAGAGTTTTAAATTTTATTTTCCAGTTTTATCACAAATCTAGGCTTAGCCCAACCGGTTTAAAACAAGGGAGGTTAGGCAGGAGGTCCCGGGCCAATATTTTTTAAAAGGTTTGATTTAACTTATAAATTTCAGGAAAAATTCTAAATATTATTATTAACTATATAAAAATCATTTTTATTAATCAGAAATGAAATAAATTATTTTCTTTTTAATTTTATTTGAAATTCACCCAAGAAATTCTTATTTTTATATTTTAAAAATTATAAACAAACAAAAAGTGTTATAAAATACCATCTATTATCAACTTTAAATTGTAATAAATCTTATTTAATTTTTAAATAATTTTAATTTAATGAATTCTTATTGTTATAAAATTTAGTTACAAAATTTGTTTATATATTTTAAGAAGATAAATATATATGTACATATTTAGAATGAGCACTTATTGTGATGATTAGTTTAATCTTTTAAATCTATAAAATTATTATTTTATTTAATAGTAAATAACGACCATTTGATAATAAAATTTTAACTTTTATTATTAGTGCTAAACATTAAAATTCTTATTTAAATTATTTAATTACCAAAATAATAGTAACTTACATCTATTTATTAACATGAAAACCATGAACAAATGATTTATAAATATAACACCAAAATCACCATGATTAACTTAATACGACGTTCCATTTAGGTTGAACGTAATCGAATCCTCGGCATCTTATACAAGACTTCTTATTTGTTCATCCTTATTATTCATGTGAGTTTTTCCATACCCCTTTTATATATTTTCACACTTTGGGGTGAAACATGTTAACCTTATGATAAATGCACTTGTAAACTCGTTTGAATCTTGTAAACACTTGGGCAATTCTTCTTATTTGTCATGGTTAGTTGAACTCTTGTAATTACCATGTGATGACTATAATATGTACAATCATTAACTATTCCTAGCCTGATGACGTCATAGATCTATGGGCCTGACAAGCCTACTTGGTGTTAAACCAAGTACACTTAGCTAATCGTTTAATCTTGTAATCTGTCAAGGTTTGATTGTTACATTTGCTCATCCATCCCTAGTTACTTTATTCAATAACCTATGACATGGATTGCCATCTTTTATATATATTTATGTATGAAAAACTATAGAAACTCACCAAATTATGTTGACCTTTTATTTTTAACATGTTTCAGGAAATGATACTGTTTAGCATGCCTTGAAGACTTACATACATCTAGGATTAGACCTAGACTAAAATAAAAGACATTATCATTTTGTGACTTTGAATTTCTTATGTATTGTTGGATGTTTGAACTTGCTCTATTTCTTAAATGTATGTATGAATATTGATTTTTAATAATATTGTCATTTTAAATTAGCGTTGTGTGGCATGAACAATCTTAACCCTCACATCTCGACGTTTTTGCCGTTAAGATTGGGGTGTGACAAAACTTTTCACTGTCCATATTACCTGGGAACTTCCTTCCTATTCTCTTGTAGAACTTCTTGGCTCTATGAGTGAGGAGAGCCATCTGTTGAACAATCTCCATGTACTTCAGATCATCTAGATGGATGCAGTCCAAGTCTTCAAGAGTGAAGAGAAAGTTTTCACAACTTTCATCAGCAAACACAAAGGCTTGAGCAGAGCTTGTCTCTTGGAATGGGCTTCATTGGATGTAGATCTCCGTTGGTGTCTTAGGAAAGGTGATGAAAGGAACCTTTTATGAGTTATCAGAGAAGCAGATGAGATGATGTTATGGTTCTCTGCTATCCCTTTTAACCACATGAAGGGCTGAACTCTACTGATTGTTGGGAGAGGTGCTTGATGGATTTTGCAAGTTCATCTCCATCTGGTAACCACTAAGGATACCATACAACTTTGTGAGAGTAAGAGTAGAGAGGTTCTCAGTTCTCTTGATGGCCACACAGTAGTGATTCCATTATCTAGGAAGAGAGAACATGAACTTCCTCACTATGTCCATATTCTCAAGTTTGACTCCAACATCCATTAGAGTATCCACAATCTCAACATATTTGAAGTATTGTTGAGTCATGGTTTCACCTATCTTGTAGGTGAAGTTCTCAAACTGCTTCTTCATAATGTCTTTCTTGTTCTTCTTGGCTTCCTCAAACCCCTCATACATGAGCTTTAGTGCATCCCAGAGCTGCTTAGCAGTTTTGCACTTCTTGAAGCCTCTGTAGATAGAGTTTGGAAGAGCAGTTTGGAGAGCGGTCATGGCTTTCTGATCTACATTAATTTTCTTCCAGTCTTCCTCAGAGTAGTTAGCCATTTCCTTTGGAATCATCCTACCTCCAACAGTGGCTGAAGCGTTGCTTGGGATGTGAGGTCCTTTAACAACAGATCTCCACATCCTGCTGTATTGAGACTTGATGAACCCTTCCATACGTTGGCACCAAGTATCAAAGTCATCAGGATTGATCAGTGGAGACTTTGTCATGGCACCGGTTTCCATATCAGCCTTAGAGATAGCTGCCATTTGAGCTGGTAAGTGTTTTATGAAACTAAAGAGATTTAAGATGGTGAGATCTTACAATCAAGAGTTTGAAATGCTCTGATACCAATTACAGGATCGTTGAAGGGTGGTCAATGCAACAGTTTCATAAGGTGGAGAGACTTAGAACACTTAGCAGATCATATAGGAAACCGGTTAGGATGAAACAAAGAACAAAAGTAAAGAACAATAACAAGAACAAGATAATATGGTTTTCAAGAATGTTGTATATTGCTCTCAAGTTCTTACAAGTGTTACAAAGCTTAATTCTAAATACAAGTACTTGAGATACTTTACTATACATCCTACAACTGACCATACTTTGAAGGCCAACTGAAAACACAAATCTAGACAATAAGATCAATGTAAAGTCAAAAGGCCTTTTGACTAGTGACTATAACATGCCATAGCTCACATCCTAATATATTACAAAAAGGATAAAAGTACACAGTTAGAAAGTTACAGACTTAACACCTTAATCTACAGTTGATAAGAGCATGGACTTTTCACCAAACCATGTTGGTTGGTGAGTCTTCAGAAATGGCAGCGGAAAGATGGTTCAGCTTTTGTCAAAAGTAAGTCAGAGAAAACATGTCTTCTCTGTCTTTGGAAGAAATCAGTCTTTGGCTTCGGAAGACTTTGTCTTTGAAGCTTCGAAATACTTCATCTTTGGCTTTAGAAGAATTGGTCTTTTGGCTTCGGAAGATTTGATACCTAGCATAAGTCACTGAGATATCAAATCTTTCAAAGTACTTTCCTAGTACTTCACATGTGCATGCTGAGAGCTCTTTGATTTTGGTTGTATTAGCCTTTAAGTGTATTCCTTACAAAGTTTATGAAACAATCAACCTCATTTTAATAAAAAAAAAACAATATATATGTATTGGTAGGTCCTATTTGATTAAATACAACCCAACCCACCCCATTAGGGACTGACTTACTAAGGAATCAGGGGTAGCCCGGGCTACCCATGAACTCTCGTTTCGAAGTGAAATTTTTTTTTCAATCATTGTATGTATTGAGATATCCCGGTGCAAAAATTAGGATACCCCTTAAATTTAAAAAATTTAAATTAATATAAGATTAAAAGCACAAATGAAATTAAGATTAACTTGTATAAGTTATTCTTTAATATTTAAAAAAAATCACTATTGATTTTTAATTTTAGGGTTTATGAAATTATGTGTAGTTATGCAAATTGCACTTGTTTATCACAAGAGGGATGAAGTTAGACTATTGATTAGGGTTTAGTTTGTAATTTTAGTTGTTATGTTATTGTATTATAAAATTAGGGATTTGAAATTTGGAAGATGAATAGGGGCAAACTTATTGCTTATACGACCCTAAGAAATTTTAAAACCAATCCAATTATTATGAATTGACCTCGCAAAATAAGTAACAAATATAAAATAATTAGCTTGGATAACTAAGTAATTTATCTTATTAGCTAACTATTTGATAGATTAATTATTAGATTGCTAGATTAGATTATTTGATTTATTAGTTGATTATTTGCTTAAGACTTGATTGTTTGAATGTTACCATAATTGTTAAATAAGAGAGTCAACCTCATGAGATTTAATACATTAAGTAAAATTATATAAAAAATGTTTATTTCAAGAGGACTCGATACGTGAAACTCCAACTCATGCTCGTTTATTAAATGGTAAAGAGTATAAGCTCTAGTTCGAGCTTGTTAAGCTTGGTTCGATCCAAGATTTTGGCGAGCCGATCCAGGTAACTCACGACTTCGATTGTCAATTTATACCACTGGTGTTGAATGTTATTTGTTTAAATTTGATTTTTTATCTTCTTGTTGTGTGATCCAAACCGACCTGAATTAGACTGTACCAAAAAGATTTAATAATTAACGATAGATACTGACCCTTAAAACTTTCTGACCCCTTGTAAAAAATTCTCTGGGTACACCACTGAAGATGAAACCTCATTCCAAATAAGTTATTGTTGGCAAAAAAAAATCATTATTGAATGAAAGTACAAGAATTTTTTTATTATTAATAAAAATGTATCGCAAATTTATTTATTTTTTGAGATACCTTTGATTTTTTGGGTTAGATCCGCTCTACACCCCACCTCCACCCCGGTCATTTTTCCCTCTCCCTTGACGAGTCATACCACCACTGCCATAGGCTTGTGACTCACCACAACCACCAACAAATACTATTACCATCTTGTACAACCTACAACCAATTCCAACAATCACCGTCTTTTTTTCGATTCCACCATCAAAGATTTTAGATCAAGACTATGACCCACCTATTTCTTCATCTTTAATGAAATTTATAATTGCCAATCATTTTCTCCGATCAATAATGGCCTTCCCCCGCCCTCCCAACTAACTTGTCAGCAAGAACAACAACCTGATCGAAGATATGAAATGCCCACCGTAATGGCCTTGTTGATTTTGAATACAACGAGCGTGGTGGTTGAAAAAAATGTGAATGAAGGTCAATGATGGTGTGGGCGTGCGATGTTGAAGAATGGGTGAGTGGCGCTAAAAAATGGGCTAATGATGGTATCATTGACGACTAGGTGGGCTTTGATCTATAAATCGAAGAGGCAGCTAAAGGGTTTAGGTCGGACGACGAATAAATGTGGTATGACCAGATGGCTATATGGCGGTGGTTTCAATTGCCGATGGGGAGTTGTGATGGTTGCAAGCGGAACGACAATGGTGGAGAGTTGATTGTCAGAATAATCATTGGTGCTGCTGGTTAGGGAGAGAAAGGGGTGGAGAAGACACATACGAGGCCCACCTATAAACATATAATATAGATTATTATATATTTCACTAGTATGTTAGTTTGTTACTTTTTTATTACAAGAGTTATTTAAATCATCTTTAAAAAAAACTAATAAAAAATTTACTTATCTCAAAGACCAAACATATTACATTGATACATACTTTAGTAGCAAACATATCGTTTCTCACCGGATTATACATATTTTTATTAATGACACATCTGTGATTTACTTTATAAAAAATAAGATCTCCAACTAAAGAAAACACATATATATAAAACATTAACCACATGGTTACGGAAGTTAACTAGTGTTAGGCGAAGACGACCACGGGGCCAAAACGAAGAACACAAACAAACACATCTTTCCCCCCAATTTCTTCTTCATCCCCTTCGATTCCATTCAATTAGGGCTTGTAATCGTCTTCCAAACCCTATACCCTCAAATGGATCCATCAAATCACCCTTCCGACACCGAAATGTCCGACGCCGCCGCGGCCCCTCCGCCGCAGCAGCAGCCGCCCGTCGCTGGAATCGACAACATCCCGGCGACTCTCAGCCACGGCGGCAGGTTCATCCAGTACAACATCTTCTGTAACATCTTCGAAGTGACTGCAAAGTATAAGCCCCCTATCATGCCCATCGGCAAAGGCGCGTACGGCATAGTCTGGTGCGGTACTTCTCTCTTTTTCGATCGGTTTGTGAGGTTTTTGGTTTGGTTTTGTGTCGATTGATGGTTTTGGCCGTGTGATTTTGTGCGTGTGTGTGTGTGTGTAGCTCGGCTTTGAATTCGGAGACGAATGAGCATGTTGCGATTAAGAAGATTGCGAATGCGTTTGATAATAAGATCGATGCGAAGAGGACTCTTCGGGAGATCAAGCTTCTCCGGCATATGGATCATGAAAACGTCAGTGAGTAGTAGCATTAAATCGTTAATTATGTCTGTTTCAGTTAATTTAATGATATAGGAATGCAGTCATTGATAGTCAACCGCTGTTAATCACTTGATGTTAGTCTTTGTTATTGGTACTTAGACTTTCTTGTAAATTATACCATGTGATCACTCCCAACTTTATGATTATGTTTAAAGTTGAAGATCTAATTCGGTATCTTTCTTTGTAAGTTATACCATGTGATCACTCCCAACTGAATGATTATGTTTAATGTTGAAGATCTAACTCGGTATCTTTCCATGTGCTGTCAAAATTGGTTATTAGATGAAAGAACACAACTTTAACTATAGGTAGCAACATAGAAAAACAGTGTTCTTTGCTAAAACTGTGATTATCTGGCACTAGTGATAACAATGTTTTTCATGGTGTTTAATGGTGATATACATGCATAACATGTATTTGTCAAGATCGGTTCCTGATTACTGCTTGATGTATGAGCTGTAAAAGTTCCTGCAATTCATAGGGTTACTATAGTGTCTTGATGAATAATTATGAGACATTATTAGCTGCCATATGATTAGGGTACTTTATTAGCTGCATCTTTTTGATTACTTAAATAATTTCTCCATCTACCTTGTTTGTCCCAGCTCTCTTTTGTATATGTCAGTATGTGTGGTGGGGTTTCCAGTTAAAGAGTGAAGAAACTTGCCTAGACGTCTTTGTTTAAATGATATCAAATTAGTTTGACATTAGTTACATGTAACAACAAAACAATATAATGATTAACTGTTCATAAGCATGGGTTTTCAATGTGTTGGTAGTTGGTAGTTGGTACACTCCTTAAGTTAGGGTAGTTAGGTTTACTGGTAACTAGGATAAGATGGAAAGCCAACAAGGGGTTAGATACGCCTATTAATAGAAAGCTTGTTGTTGGGACCACATATTTGGTTCTCAATCCAAAAATGGAGATCAGCTAGGTGCCTAATAGTGATAATTACCCGCATTTTCTAACATAATAGTTGGATTTTCATTGTTTTATGTTAACATTTCCAGGACTTTGTACCAGGAATCTGCGATTGACATAGTAGCTTTAGTGTGTCTAGGTGGATGAGTCATGACTGAGCACGTTCTTTGACTATTGCACTATTTTCTTATTTTCAGCATTTTTTTGCTTGTTGCTATGTAAAGATTTTACATATTGATACCATATCCTGTCTGTTTCGCTTGACTTGAGGTTGTGTTTTGTCATGGCTCTCCTTTTTGTGTACATGGGCGCAGTATATCCTCTTATTATGTCTCAATGCCACTTCATAATGCAAATTCTAATTACAAAGGTTTGGCACACAGCATGACATATGATATTGTACTTAGTTTTCCTATTTTTGAAAATAGATCCTGAGCAATGAAGAAGTGCTAAATTTAACAGTAGGTGTGGGTTTCTGCGGCTGATTTCTGGTTCCTCTTTCATGTAGGTTGTGGCAATTAGAGATATAATTCCACCCCCAGAGAGGATGGCGTTTAATGATGTCTACATTGCTTATGAGCTCATGGATACCGATCTCCATCAAATAATTCGTTCTAATCAATCGTTATCAGAGGAACATTGCCAGGTCTATTTCTCCTGATCTACTTTTGGAGTCCTTCAATTTGACGTCTATTTCAATTTCAAATGCCCATGCTCTTTAACATTTTTGGTGCTCTGTAGATACTTGTTTGTAGTGCTGTATTTGAAATGTTGTTTGGGTGACTTCATAGTTCATACCAAGCTTGTATCTATGTTTTCTCCTAATTGCTTATAGCGATGGAGAAAATGCTGTTGGAACCTTCTTTTGGTTTATCTAAGTTCCAATCTGATTTGGATCATTATTGTGCTTTTGGATCCATCAGCCTTTACTTCTTCTATCCTTAACTTCGTTGTAGTCTGTAATTTATTCACCTATGATTAAAGCTTTTAATTAGGCTTTGACTTGTTACACTTGATATATATCTCCCTTAATAGATCATTTATGCTGTCCTGTAACTTTGTGATCTTCACTTACAGTTCAAAGTTGACTGGAAAATGTTGTACCACAATGTTCATCTTGAAACTGAAGGAAAGAATGGCTAAGTTCTTCTAAGATACTTTACATGTTTTCATTAAAAAATGGGTAATGTTTATCACTATTCAATAATTCTTTATATTGAGAGGGAACATGACATACGTCACTAAGCTTTGAGCAGCTAAAATGTGATGGTTATAGTAAAAAATGGAGCAACTATTTTGTTTTCATTTGTGATACATGGTGTGAAGATGTGCATATACTCACTGCTTAAAAACATGCCGCTGCCTATTTTTAAGAATATTACTTTAGGGGTTGTGTTGCAATTTTATTTATCCACTCATATACTGGTAGTTAGCATAACTTAAGCATCAACAATAATCATTCTTGATAATCAAATTTAAGAGAAAATACAATAATGTTCCCTTTATAGAGGCATGCCAGATTCTGGCCTATAAATTAATTGGATTTTGAGAAGTTCTTTTTTTTGTGCCTCGACATAAAAAGGAATCAAGCTCTACATTCCTGCTCCTTTCTTCTTTTTGGCTGCATTTCTGATAGATGGTTATTTGCTCACTGGGATTGTCATTACAGAAAATAGTGATCCGTGTAAAGTTCAACTTCTTCATTGAAGAGGTCTTCAGAGATCTAGCTGAAAAGTTCTAGTTGATGGTTTGCTAGTGAGAGTCCCTTTCTGCTAACTAATCAGGCTCAAGATTGGATAGAAAAGAAACAAGGATTTTGGTCCAAGTTTGTTTTTACCCGAGTTGGAAGCAATCTACAAGATTACAAAGAATTTTCTAGAAATTTTGAGTTGCGATAAGTTATTTGAGATAGAAATATAGGTTTCTGATAAACCAGGGTGCTAGTTCGAACTACCTGCCCGGAGTTTAGTAGGTCAATTGCAAATTTGAAATGTATGTGGATAGACCTGGTTGGTTTTCCACTTGGGTTCTCAATTTGATAATATAGATATATTAGATTAGCTTGTGATGTATAAATACTATTGACGTGTAGGTAGCCTCACAATATGTAGACTTAAGTGCAAGAAATGTTTTGGTCATTCTATTTTTGGAGGACTTTTTATAACTAAGATCTTAATGTCCATGTTGGTAGTAATACTATAATAGAGACTATGAATGACCTCACAGGGCCTTGATTATGGTTAGACATATTAGATTAGTTTGTGAATTGTGATATATAAATACTACTGATGTGTAGGTAACCTCAGCCATTCTGTTTTTAGAGGACTTTTTATAACTAGGATCTTAATGTCCATGTAGGTAGTAATAGAGACTATAAATGACCTCATAGGGACTTGGCTATGGTAATAAGAACTAAGAAATATGAAATGCTTCATTTTGCAGTAACTTATGGTTTGTGGTAGATGTTAGACAATTGGCACAATAACAATTGATAAAAACACACTCACATAATTTTATTGAATAGATCAAAGGAATACTTTTGGTACGCTTTGCATCTTATTCCTACCATCTATTTATAAAGAAGAAAATAACTACTATCATAAAACAGATTCATAATTGATTGCTTAAATCAAGCAATTGCTTGATTTATGCTTTGACTACTTTATTATAATTGATTGCCTAATTACTAATTTATTAATTCCAAAAATAGATTTTGGATAGATCCAATTTTCTGACCCATGACCCATTTAATCAACTTTTGACCCGTGAACATTTTAACCCACAAACATGATTAGAACCATCATTCACCCCCCTAATCATGGTTTGTTCACACCACTCATTCATGGCAACGCAAAATCATTGTCTTCTCGAACAATCTCGACTTTTTTCCGGACACCCGATCTTCACCCCGATCACGTCCAAAGTCTTTTCAATTCAACCAAATCAAATTCACCACACTTGCAACATCTCACATGGCAACCCGTTAAAACCCCATTCATTAACGTCTTGACTCTTCACGGATAGACGACCTCTTCCCCCTTCACATCCGAAGCCAACCTGACTTGTACTCGAACGCCATAATGTTCACACCGCGTAGTTTCTCCAATATCTTTCTTTTTTCTTTACACCTTATATCTTTTTCCCAATCACCCTTGTTCAAAGAGCTTCTCCACCGACTAAGAAAAAAAGCCACCGCCTTTACCGTTTCTTTCACCTGCCAAACGAACCGAACCCAAAGCCACCTGCTTTAACAGATCCTTTCTGCCCGCTTTTCATGCCTGACGCCGGTCTCCTCTTATCACGAAACAAACCGATCAAATATTACAAAATCCGACAGCAGCACCCCCTGCTGTAAAAATATCTCGAAACAGCCCTTTTTCTCCCAATTTCATTACCACTAACAGCCACAGAACGCTGATGTTCATCACAGGTCACCACCGTCGTCTCTACCGGTACTTCCCCGCGACAACGTGTGACCCAAACACCATTCCGCCAACTCCGTCTTCTGCTGTAGAACAGTTCCGAAGCAGCCACCTGCTGTCCCGAAACACGCCGGTTACCTGCTGCGTTTGCCCCGCAGCGACGGGCTACTCGCCTCTTCGAAACCGACTCTCAAAACGGCCTTCTCCGCCTCTCGAGCCCTAGGCTCTGATACCAATTGTTAGACAATTGGCACAATAACAATTGATAAAACACACTCACATAATTTTATTGATATAGAACAAAGGAATACTTTTGGTACGCTTTGCATCTTATTCCTACCATCTATTTATAAGGAAGAAAATAACTACTATCATAAAACAGAATCATAATTGATTGCTTAAATCAAGCAATTGCTTGATTTATGCTTTGACTACTTTATTATAATTGATTGCCTAATTACTAATTTATTAATTCCAAAAATAGATTTGGACAGATCCAATTCTCTGACCCATGACCCATTTAATCAACTTTTGACCCGTGAACATTTTAACCCACAAACATGATTAGAACCATCAGTAGAATTCTACCCAAGGTATCTCCATGAAAAACTATAAAAATCCAACAAAAATTGTGAAAAACAACGAAAATCGGTGAAAAATGGTGAAAATCCTAGTTGGTCGAGTTGGACCGAGTTGACCGATTCCGAGTAATGTTGACCGAGTTGATGAAAAGCGCCTCAAGTCCTCAACACCTTGCCGAGTATCGAGTACTCGGCCGCCTAGGCCGAGTTTTACAACACTGATATGAAGAGTTTAGGTTAAGTAAAAAAAACAATGTAAAAAGAAAATTTTAGCAGCATTGTGAATGAAGCAAAAGGTGTGATCGTGATAACAAGAGAATAGCTAGGTAGGAAGGATTCTCCTTTGTTATCCTTTTATCAACTTCATAAATTTTGAAATATTAGTCTCATGCAAGTCACGTGGTTGAAATGGCGAAGGCATGTGAAATCCGAATAGGGTACACCTCTTAACACCGTGTTGAAATATCAGGAGCTTAAGAAAGTGAAAAGGTTATTTGTTTATCAGATAGTTTGTGTTGAAATACATACATATAGTGATATATACTTGTCATGCTAACTCGTCATTGTTTGTGTTGCAGTATTTTTTGTATCAGATCCTGCGTGGGTTAAAATACATACATTCTGCAAATGTGCTGCACAGGGATTTGAAGCCAAGCAATCTTCTCCTGAACGCTAATTGTGATCTGAAAATATGTGATTTTGGTTTAGCTCGTGTTACATCTGAAACTGATTTCATGACAGAATATGTAGTTACAAGATGGTACCGTGCACCAGAGCTATTATTAAACTCTTCTGATTATACTGCTGCGATTGATGTATGGTCAGTGGGTTGCATTTTTATGGAATTAATGGACCGCAAGCCCTTATTTCCTGGTAGAGATCATGTACATCAGCTAAGGTTGCTCATGGAGGTATTTCTCAATTTTGAATATTTTAGAACTTCTATAACAAAAATTGGCGCTTCAGCCTTGATTTCTAATCATCGATGAGTATAGATAGAACTGCATTGTGTATTTAACTTCTCTAATGATTTTTTACCATGCAGCTGATTGGTACTCCATCGGAAGCTGAATTAGGATTTCTCAATGAAAATGCAAAAAGATACATTAGGCAACTACCACATTATCCACGACAATCATTCATTGAAAAGTTTCCTCAAGTTCATCCTGCTGCCATTGATCTGATTGAAAAAATGTTGACATTTGATCCTAGACAGAGAATTACAGGTTTGCTCTGTTGCATGTTATGTTTATTATAAAGTTCTAAAAATTTGTTTCGGACCTCATACTAATATGATGTTGAGAGGTTTGTGGTGAAGCCGATTTTATGTTTATGCACACTATGTGCTAGAATTTAACGGCATGCAGTTCTGATCAAGATGCCTATATTACTAGCAAGTAAAGGTGGAAAAATGGGTGGGTCGGTAATGGGTCAAATCAAATTGTGTAATTTGTACAAGTGGTTGGGTTGACCATATTGATTATTTTTCAGTTGAGCCTATTTTTTATTTGTTTGACCTGTCAAAGATAATACATAAGGCAAATTGACCTGTTCAGAAGTAAATTAGATGAAATTGCGCATTTTATTCATCGTGTACAAATTTTAACTTTTATGGTTGTTGGTTTCAGTTGAAGATGCACTTGCCCATCCATATTTGACATCACTGCATGACATCAGTGATGAGCCTGTGTGCATGACCCCTTTTAATTTTGACTTTGAGCATCATGCCCCAACTGAAGAACAGATGAAGGAGATGATTTATAGGGAAGCTCTTGCTTTTAATCCTGAGTACCAGCATCTGTGAGTTCCTATCATCATTACTGTTACTGCTATCCCCTGTTGTTTGTTTGTTGTGTGGTTTTATTAGTAGCGTGGTGGTTTGTGATTTGATGGTTTTATCTGTTTGCTGTATATAGTCATTCTCATCTAAACCTGAAGTTGAATTACTTGGTTAGGGCCATAACTTGGCAGCCAATACCAATTAGACGTCGTTGTTGTATGTTTTTTATGAACACTATTATTGAACCATTACTTTTTTGCCTTCTAAATGAAGATTTGCTTCAGAATTAGGACAACCGCATAAGACACTAGTAATGGAAGTTATATCTGTAGGCTCATGCCATAAAGAATCTTTCATCACACTGTTATTTTTGTCTTCTGAATGGATCTTTTTAAAAGATGGGCTCCACGGCCCACGCCAGCTCTCTTACTTCAAAACTAGGGGTGTTCAAAAATATCCGAATCCAAGAATCCGAAATATCCGAATTTTCGGATATCCAAAAATTTGGATTCGGATAGTGATTTTCAAAAGTTTCGGATAATCGGATATCCGATTATCCGAAAACTTAAAAATATTTTTTATATTTTTTTAAATTTTAGACATATTTTTACTTCATATTGAGATTTTTTAGTGTATATTGGGATTTTTATGATTAGTTGGTTTTTTATATTATTTTTATAATAGCATGTCTAATTATTGTAAAAAAACTAAAAAATAAAAAATACAAAGTAGAATTTCGGATATCCGAAATTTCGGATACGGATACGGAAAGTGATTTCTACTATCCGAAATTTTCGGATATCCGAAATTCGGATATCCGACTTTGAACACCCCTATTCAAAACACCACAGATGAGCTTTATGCCCAGATGGCCCCATGCGAACTTTTGAACAGCATCACAAATCCTAGCTGAATAAACCATTGATATGCGATCCACCCACCTCCCATGCCTTTAAAGTTCCTTCAGCGATCATCATTTGATGACGATTCTGCAGATAGTTACTCTTCCTCTAAATTATGATCTGCAACCTGTTTAGTAAAGAGAATTCAACCTCAGGTACACTGTTTTAATCAAATCGTCCATCTTGTTTTATCACTTATGCCCCCTTGGCAACTCTTGATTGCATGACCCTTCTCCCCAATACACGTTTTTTGACAGAATGTGCACATGAAGATAATGTGGATTCATACAATTAATTATCAAATTGGCAATCTAAGTAGGAAGATAACTCACCATTCTAGATTTCTAGGTGTTCTTTCTTCTCTCAGGTCTTTGCAGCCTCTTGTGAGGACAAAAGACACGCACATTATTTACCTTTTTCTCTTGTATCCTACTTAATGCGTATATACAATTATTCATATATCATATATATGGTTGTCCCTACAGCTTTGGCTCGAAACCATGATTTCTGTGATAGATACAACACAACCCCTTTGGGGGGACGAAGAATGGCAGCAAGACAGATCCACAAGTGTCAACACTATTGTTAGGATCTGGGTTCTAAATTGCAAAACAATCCAAATAAACTTCAAACATAATGAACTGATCAAGACTGAATATAGCTTTATGTTTAAATTTATTTAAAAATTTGATATAGATTACGAGAGAAAAACTAAAGTTTATCTTGATGTGGGTCTGAGTCCCAGAGTAGGTAATAGATGGATTTTACTCATTCAAGACTAGATTTACAGTGTGTGTGTTTCTGTTTAAAAAAATGAAAATTGGAAAAAAGAAAAGAAAAGCTAAACCATACATTCATTATGGTTAGGTTGAAACTCTTGGTTGCAAACCTTGGATACACCAACTATACAGAGGGAAAAAAAAAGTACACTTGGTTACATGTTGCTTTCAATCATCCTACTAGGAAAATCTTTGGAGAAGACAAATGCCTAGGAGCATCATCAATTGGTTTCCTCGGGTCGATGGACAGCAGGCATGAAAGAGAGGAATGAGAGGCCACATAGGTGGCGAGGAGGGACGGAGGATGCAATTCATATAAGATGAAACCAAGTTCTGTAGGGGAGGAGAGAGAAAGAGGGAGGTCCGTGACGAAAGAGAAAAAAAGGTTTGCGGGGTGATTTCCGAACAATGGCTAACCTGACTTGTCATGAAAAGAACCTGGTTTTATGCTCTAAACCATTCTAAGACTATGTAGATGTGTGGAACATCCAATTTTTAACCTAAGCTTGTTAGGTACATACTCCATAAGACCTTGGGTTTTGGGTCCATGGCCCATAATGGATTGTTCATATTTACTTGAGGTTTGAAGTCGAAGCTCAAAGATTTTTTGTTTGATGTGTCTTCTGTATGTTTATATACCTATGACTATGTGCATGTAATTATGCTTCATTAGTATTTGTGAGATTTAAAAAAAAAATAATTGTTCAATCAATATATAAGAAATAAAAGAAAGAAAACAAACGTACAAAATAAACGGTAGCAGTAAGCTATGAGTGATTAGCGTTTGTGTTTGTAGCAAAAGATGTTTGACAAGGTGACTACAACGACGATGAAGTGGTGGCATGTGACGGTCTGAGAGACTGTCATAGAAGCTGGGTTGGCTCGACTTTTTCGTAAGCCTAAAGCATACAGTAAAATTAGGACCTCTTTTTCTAAGTGTTTGTCGATTTCCCAAATTGACAATGGTGATGCTTCTTTGTCGACTTCGATTCCTCGACCGGACAGACGCACCAAATTTTCTATCCCTTCTCCCTGAATTGAGATCCATCTGACTCTAGGCTAGTTCCGAAGAGCCGCCAATGACTATACATTAACATCCCAAATCTCTTCCAACCCTAATACCCAATTTATTCATATATGAATTTTGTTATTTTTTATTTCTTTTGTAAATTTGAAGGCCCTATGGAAGTGTTGTCCCCAAGCCATATTCCCTTTGATGTATGCTCTTTCTTTTATAAAAGCCAAATAAGTATAATCCATAACCGTATCCAAACCATTACTAATGATTTGACTCAATCTTTTAAACCAAAAAAATAAAAAATAAATAAATAAACAAACCTTAAGCAACATGGTTCTAATAATCAAGGCGAGCGATGCTAAGTATTATTTGTGAAGCATCAATTCATGTCATGTCAAATTTATACATGGATCACGTGACCAGCTGTAAGCGAGCCTAGGTCCCATTCTCACTGCCGGAGTGCTGGAGCTATACTTTTATTTTCTTTCTTTTTTTTCTTTTTTTTGTTGGTGCAAATTAAAATAATACATTTTAGTGAATTTTTATTTTGAAAATATATATTAGGGTAAAAGGTTTAAGCATTTGTGGTGTAAAAAAATGCAACTGAATTATTGCCTCAACCCAAAACATAGAAGGTAATACAAACCTTAAATGGTTTAAAATAGGTAGATGTGAGGTTAGAACTATTATCTATGTTATATATTCATGTTATTATATTTACCTAGATCTCTAATGTTAAGGTCATTGCTCATGGGTTTACCACCACAAGAGGCACCTAAAGAGAGATTAACTGTATAACTATTGATCTGGTAACACATTCTCAAGTAAAGTTGGTTTATATTTTTTTATTGTTATTGTCATTGTTATTGAGCTTTTTAATGTTTAAGACAACAACTTACATACACATATACTTCTAGTCTTAAACTACATCAATTCAAAATTTGAATCATGATCTTCTCCTCAAAAGACAAAAGAGCCTTTATGATGCAGTTGTAGCTGGAATAAGTATATTTTATCCTTATTAAGTTAAGAATATTAGTTTAATTAAATATCTAGACGATGTATGGCATGGGTGATGATTGAATTCTGAACACATAATATACACAAGCAAAAACAAAATTTAATAACAAAATCTAAGAAAAACTTATTACTAATAGACTTATAATAACTACCACAACAAATTATGTTGTTATGTTAAGAAGACAAATGATATCCAGGAAAGAATTCTTCTCAAAGCATTGCATGGATGATTATTAATACTTTAAGCACAATAAGCAAGAGTGTATAATCACCTCTTTTATACAAACTCTTAAAATCCAGATTTAGCCCCTCTTCTTTCAACTCCTTCATAATACAACCCTCAACTTCACTTTATTTCAGGGTAACGCCCTTGCTTTTTCTTTTCTACAATAAACCCTTGAAATATCAAACAAACTATCATTGAGTTTTATGATAGATTGTTTACTCATGTATTGATATTCTAGGTACGGCTTAAACTTTTTGTGATATAAAGCAACCTCAACAAATAGACCCTTCTTTAATTTTATTTTATCAACATTCGTCTCGGAATAAAAACAACAATATTATACTAAAATGTTCGTAGTTAGTGAGTTAACGCGTTTTATTTATAACTTATATGGAGCCCATCAACTATCACGCGCCAAACATAACAATCAGCACATGGAAAATTGCTTACATGCTATAACACATCAAATTCATATTGAAGAATAGTTAGTTATAGCATAGATGACGTGTAGAATTTCGAAATAAAATTAAAGTTACAAAGCGCAAAAGATTTCAGTTTAGTTTATGTTTCAGTTTAGTTTATGTCTAGCTACATGTAGATTCTCATTACAACAAGCCAAGTAATACAAACAACTTAGAATATGAACCAAAAACAATTTTGAAACTAGTTTGCAAATCGATAATCGATCACTATATATAATATACAAACAAAATTGCTCCAAATAACGGATATCTAGACAGTAAGAACAAAAGGTTGGAAAGAACCAAGAATTTTCTTTCACTTAAATTTTGTTTCAACAATAAAACGTTTTTATTGTGTTTCACATTTTATATATTATGTTATTTTGTTATTGTTTTAATGTACTTATAATATATATTAATTGCTTTTATCATTATGTTTCACCATTGTGTGTGAGTTTTTTTTTTGAACTTATCAAAAAAAAATACAATAGTTTTTAGAAAAACACAATAACTAACAGAAAGACATAATGACTAGCGTGAATCATAATGAGCTGGAAAATATTATTTTTATATTTTTGTATATATCAATAGTGTAATCGTTCTAAAGATAAAAAAACGTTCGTTTGTATGGTGAATTTTTTTAAAAAAAATAATATCGTATACAAAAATTATGAACGTTTATAGAATATCGTTCTTCTGGAGTGATTCTTATAAAAAATATATATATATAAAAGTTATGAGCGTTTATAAAATGGGAGAACTTGAAAAAAAAAACAATAAAAAAAATTATGACTAAAATAACCTTAAAATGTTTTCCATGATATAATCTCAACCATTGAATAAAAGTTTTAGAAAATTTAAAATGACTTCTTACACTTTTTAAATGAAGAACACTTCTTAGTTGAACTATTACATATATGTATAATATTGAGCAAATTGTATTTAACGTTATTTAAGTACATAATTCAATTAGCATTATTCGTTGTTAAACTTCAATAATTAGATAAGACGACCATTATTTGAAAACATATATTGGTTTCAGTTCTTCTTACTAACAACTATTTATTTCTATTGTTAAATGAATGCACACTCCCATTTACGAAGGACATTCTTGTTATTTTGGACCCCCTTTTCACCTAACATAACCCCTTACCTTCTCTCTCTCTTCTCTTTAGACGATCATCATAATCCATTTTACACCTTTCATAAAAAAAAAATAATAATAATGCCTACATGATCTGCCCATGAGTGTATTTTTATCCTTTCATTATTCAATGTTTGTAATGCCCTAAAGAAGAACGATCAACATTCTTTCAACGTTGATTGAAGCTTTGATTTTATGCAGTTGATTACGATTGATGCAACATCTTAATTGCTCTCATCATTGCCATCAGTTGTGCGTGTGTGCGTATAATGACAAGAAAAATTATGTTGTTACAATTAAACACTAAATTTTTAAGCTCCGCAAACGATTTGCAGTGAGTTATAATCAGTTGGAGCTTCATAGTTAACATCCACGTGAATATCTAGTGTAAGTGTTCTTGTTCTCCTAAACAATTTTGGGAAAATACGGGTTCTTCAAAATGTGACATATAAATCTTGTTTCCTTTTCATCATAGCATAAGACCCTATATGGTTTACCATAAAAAATCTACCGTAAATGTCACTTTATCAATTTGCCTAGGAGGAATTATGTATGGTAAATTCAACTACATTCATATGGGGGATGCAAACGAGTTCTATATGTGTTATGTCAAATATAATAACATATAAGAGTTTAGGTTACCTACTTACCTTGAAGATGAAATAGTTTACAATCATGTTAAGATTTCTAGAATGAACTTGAAATATGTCTTGAACCTTTGTTGGATGATAATGATGTTAGTAACATCTATCAATAATGAATAGACGAAAATGTCTCTCGTATGCAGGTCATGTGAGCATTATTTTACAGTCAAAATGAACGACGTTGGGTTTAGAAACTAAAGTACAATTTTTTACAAAGTAAATAAACAAATAGGAACAAAAATATTATAAGGACAGAATACGAAAAGAAAACTTAAATCTTTTTTATATTATGAAATAAGTTGGTAATGAATAAATGATAAAGCAAACTTTATTCGAATAAAGTTATTGTACCATCTCTTACAGGCAATGAATATTATTGAGGGACATGGAAACAAAGATTTGAATATCCCTATTTAGTCACTATTCACTGATACTGTCAGATGTATTTTTATATATTTATATACTTATATACTTATTTAACTTCCTTTCTAATACTTATTATTATTGGCATAAATGTGACAAAATAGCAAGGTCATGTAATGGTTAAAATTATTATATTTATATTTAAATAAATTCGGTCGAATGATTATTATTACCTTCCGTACAAAGTTAACACATGTTTAAAAATGGGTCATAATATTAAGATATTTGTTATCATCAATCATTTGTTTAAACGGTAGTCTTATAATTTCTTTTAGGAGAGCTTGTGAGTTTGACTTCTACCAGCAACAAAATGTTATTGGTGTGTTGGGTTTTATCGTAATGGGCATTCAGGTGACAGGTTTTCTTTGAAATTGATGGTTGTTGGGCTTTGGCTACCCAACGATGTTGTTGGTGGGCTGGGTTTTTATCGTAGTGGGCCTTCGAGTGATGGATTTTCTTTGAAATTGGTAGTTGGTGGGCTTGGGCTAGTTAGCGCTGTCTGTGCTCGTGGGCATATGAGGTGTCTTTTAGCTATTAGGGTACCCCGGGTAGCCGGACTTTATTAGTTGGTCGTTCAAAAAAAAATATTAAGATACCCGTTATTATAAATCAACACACTCCTATACGTCTCGTATAACACTATACGCGGCGTATAGAGATCGAAGATACTGGAAATGAGAAAATTTAAGGGGGCTGTTAGAGGGCTATACGCCCCATATATCCCTATACAACACATATAGGCCTATACGATGGGTATAACAAATTTCGACACTGACTACGAATACGTCCCATATAGAGCAATACGACCTGTATAAAAATCTCGAAATGTTGATTTATAATTGTGGAGTGTCCCAATAACCACAACCTTAAAAATTTATAAAATTAAAATATAACGTTTTGGTATTATAAAAAAGCCAACTGGGTTGCAAACTTGTAACGTTTAGGGTTTTAAAACTTGAATTTGACTACTACTTAAGTGTTTATAGGTTGTTATTGATACAATTTGTCCAAGGGAAGAGATCAAGAGAAAACAATCAAGTTAAGAGAATATCATGAAAACCACCTCTAGTCAATTTTAAAATTAATTATTAATATATTTTTTCAATTATCTAATGTAAATTATGGGCTTATTATTTAGGGTAATTATAAATGTTTAAATCTAAATCCCTTTCAAACATGACGGTACGATTTTTGAGTTACATATACGTAACTCATACTCTTACGTAGTTACGTATACGTAACATTTCTGTTTTTTCAGTTTTCACATAATTTGTGTCTTCTCACACCATATGTCCAATCTATAAATTTTTATATCACTTAAAATTTATTACACCCAAAAGGCAAATATCTATAAATGAGAAAAATAATGCGCGGAAATTGGATTGAAAACATGAAGCAATTGTGCGTTTTACTGTAGATCGCGATGGAAAATGTAATAGTGTATAATATCTACATGTTTTAAGCAATATAATGTGATACTCTTTTTTTTCCAAGTTTTAAGCATAAATATTCTACCTGTTTATGTTTTAACATTATATAACGTAGAAAAAAGTATAAAACCAAATACATCAATCATGAACATGTTGAGTTGGCTTTTTACCGACGCACTTAGGTAAATATGTTTATTAGTTAAAAAAACTTATCCATACTTATCTTAACGAAACCTAAAGTCATGAATTTTATGTAGGTTGGTGTTCATTCAACAATAAAACACACCATTCTTTTCTTAGGTGAAGTGGTGTTTTCCTACATTAAAATTTTGAGCTACCACAAACCCAACAAATTACTAATATCTTCCCATCTCTGACTATGACTATCAACTTTGTTGTTTTCCACCTTCATTAAACAATATAAAAATATAAATAATATTAATAGATTTGTGTTAAACCTACTTTCTATACATATGTTATGCTCTTGTGCACATACTCGTATACATATGTTATATGCTTGTACACATGCTCATATATGTATGCGCGCCATACGTTTGTATACAGACAAACAAACATATAACCAAATGTCTGTATACATATGTCACACACTTGTATACGTATGGTATACACTAGTATACATATCAAATCAAATCAAATCACATCCATGCAAATATGCAATTATAGATAGAGTTGGTTTGTCCTTTAATTTGATGCTTAAAGTGAAGGTAAAGGGTTCGATCCTTCCACTCTTCACTTTGTCCCCTATTTTAAGACCCCAAACTCTTCCACTTCCAAATCTCTTATTTTTTAATAACTTATTTTTACTTTTACAACTACAATATTATGTTCTTTATTTTCTTATTTCTCATTCTCTTTATAGTATTAGTTTTTTCTTTATTTTTTCTTGTATTTTTATTTATAATTTTATAACATAGTCATGTTTACATTTAACACTTTTCTAATAATTAAATTAACTTTACAACAACATAATGTTAAATTCTAAATATTTAGGTACTTATTTTTATTTATGTTTCTATATAAATTTCATTCAAACCCGAGACACTATAACAAGCACACATAACCCCCTTACTATTAAATTAAGTGCCCATATTAATACTACAAGTGAAACAGGGCTTTCTTTCGCAGCCAAAAACGAAGGATGGAGGCCCCATGCCTGAAAGCCAGCTAAGGGAGGTAAAAGAACAAAGTTTGTCTAACCTTCGAATCCGTAATTCGTTTACGAATTGAGTAATGTTAATACTACAGTCTACAAGTGAACAAGATATGTTTTTCCGTATCTAAAACACCACCCTCTCTTCTCCTTTCAAAAACCACACACACAACCTTCATTGCAAATAAATATTATTTTCATAAATGACTCAAATCATCCTCCTCCCACTTATATTATTACTATTCATATCCCCCTCATCCTCCCGCCGGATCCTCCACCAACCCTTCTTTCCGGCCACCGCCGCACCACCGTCACCACCACTCTTGCCACCACTCACCACCACCCAACCATCTTCACTACCACCTTCATCACCACCACAACCACTACCCAACCACCCTTTCTCCTCCCTATCACCTCCTTCCACCACCACCCACACCACCACCACCACCACCCCTTCTTCCCCCTCTACACCACCCCACCCACCACCGCCACCGCCACCGTCCCCACTTTTCCGGCGAACATCTCCTCCATCATCCTCCCATCATCATCTTCCACGAAATCACATCATGTTTCCAAAAAGATAATAATATTCCTATCACTCACACTATCTCTCATCTCCATCATCTTCATTGCCACCGTGGCTGCCACCCTCTTACACCACCGTCACCACCACCACCACCAACCACCCACCTCCGACAGCCTCCGCCTGTTTCCCGCCAACCACCCCACCTCCGACAAACCACCACCACCACACAACTTCTCCACCCCAAGCTCCGAGTTTCTTTATCTTGGTACCCTCAATCCACCCACCACCACCGCCTCAGCCGCCGCCGCCACCAGTTATGACGTAATGGGTTCGCCGGAGCTCCACCCGCTGCCGCCTTTACTCCGGCAAGACTACCACCAGTGTTCTTTCACTGAGCTGGAGGATCTTGACAGGTTCTTCTCCGGCAAAGGATCTCCGGCGGTGGTTCAACGTCAGAACTCGGTGGCGCCACCGCCACCGCCACCGACGGTGCCGGAGTTGCAAAGAAAAGATGAGGTTTTGAAGCCAAAGTTGAAAGCTTTACATTGGGATAAAGTGAAATCAAGGTCGGAGAAAGCGATGGTGTGGGATCAGTTGACAGTTGATTCTTTTAAGTAAGATTTATATGTCTCTCTTATAATCTTGGGGTTAATTAATTACTTAATTGCATGGGTGTAGTAGTTAATGATGCCATTATTGTATAATTGGTGGATAGTGACGTATGCAATGTGTAAATGATTGATTAATATTGACATATTGTAGGGTTGTGCTTGACTATCTACATCTTTAGTTGGGTGTTCCTGCATTTATTACCTCATGTACGGTGAACGAACGTATTTTTTTGTGAGAGAGAGATTATTTTTACTTTTTTAACGTGGGTGGGGTCATCAAGTGCGTGGGAAGAGGGTACGTTTGGAATTTTTACATGTCACTCATTTACGACATTAAAATATTTCATTATTTTCATGCTAAAAGACAAACAGCGGTCATCTTGATTTGATATTTTCAAAGATACAATGAAAATTTAGGGGTAACCATTTTTTTAATTCGGACCGCGCCTTAAATTTTCATTGTATCCACTCGAAACCATTAAATCAAAGGAATTGTTTGTTATTATGAAAACGAATGAATGTTATGCATGAGTCTTGTTGAAGGGAGTGTAACAAGTAAAAAGTAGAGAGGAAAATACATTTAGCATACTGTTATGGCAAATAACCCTTAATCTTTTTATTATTTTTTACATTTAATTGAGTTTAAACAAATAGGTTGAACGAAGAAATGATCGAGACTTTATTCATGGCTAAATCTTCAACATTGGCACCAAAGCATAGCACCAGTGAACCAATGGTTCGGCCAGTGGCTGCAGATGTGACCCGAAAAACCAGGGTCCTTGACCACACAAGTCCAGGAACATAGCTATACTTTTAAGGGCGTTTAATTTAACCATTGATGAAGTTTGTGAGTGTATTCTTCAAGGTACAATCAAACCATTTTACTTGCCATTTTTGCGTGTTTTTCCGCTCGCTAATTCTTCTGCTAACAGCTGCATATTGTCTGCATCATGTGTTATACAGGTACTGTTGATAGTTTAGGTTCAGAGCTGTTGGGGAGCTTGTTAAAAATGGCTCCAACCGTTGAGGAAGAAGGTGCACTGAAAGAGATGAATGATGCATTTGTTGATCCTGCTGAGAAGTTTCTGAAAGCAATTATTGGTATACCTTTTGCATTCAAGAGGGTGGATGCTATGCTTTACATATCTAATTTTGATACTGAGGTTGACTACCTTAAAGGGTCTTTCGAGACGATTAAGGTATTTGATTTAACGCCTTTGGTATCTGGGTCTTGTTAGATGCGTCTATTGTGACCCGCTTATGTATATGTGGGTCAGTTTAGTTCTTTTCCTTCTTTAAATGAAGCTGATCAAGTAGAAAATGTTGACTAAAAGGAGAAGAGTTGAATGCTCAAAATGGATCAAGTGGTTGAAAATCCTTAAAAGTATATTTTTATTGTATACGACATCCTGTCGATTTATTCAATCATACAAAAAGTGTTTTCGGGTCAACCTGTCCTATATAACAACTTGGTTTGACTTGGTCATGTTGCCTCCTCTAATAGTCATAAAAATCATTTTTACTAGAGGTGGTAATTTTCACCAATTTCTTTTTCTCTAACAAGTCAAATTTAAAAATGGAGCTAAAACATAACGGGTCGAAGGGGTCAAACGGATTGGAAATTGATCAACGTCTAGTTAGTGCAAACAATCTCCAAAGCAGCAACATTATTTTTGTAATCATAATTAACACGCTATCTCTTTGTAGAAAATGGATAAAAACGCATTTGCAGCTTTATGACCAGATACTGACCCGTCCATCATGCCATTTGTAGTTTTGAAATGTGTTGAAAATGTTTGTTGGATTGTTGGATTTTGCAGTCAGCTTGTAAACAACTTAAGAACAGCAGGATGTTTATAAAGCTTTTAGAAGCTGTGCTGATGGCCGGGAACCGACTGAATACGGGAACAAATCGTGGGGATGCTCATGCCTTTAGGCTGGATACACTCCTCAAGCTCATAGATGTAAAGGGTACCGATGGAAAAACAACACTTTTGCACTTTGTAGTACAAGAAATCGCAAGAACTGAAGGTCATCTTTCAGGGTTAATCACCAATCCAAACTCTGTGATGAGGTCGAGTCCACAAAACGTGGTCTTGAAGTGGTTTCAAGCCTAAGTGGTGAACTATCAAGCGTTAAGAAAGCTGCAACTATGGACTTTGATTTGCTTTTGAAGGAACGAGGAAGATTAGCCACAGATTTAAACAAGATTAATGAATTTTGCCGTTAAACGAACCAATTTGGATTGAATAAAAATTCTCAGACTCCATAATAGTACTTGAAGAAAGCAGGATATGATATTGTCAAGATCAAAGGTGAAGAACGAATGGTGGTTTCAATGGTGACAGAAACTACCGAATACTTCCATGGGAGTTTGACTATGGAAGAAAGTCAACCATTGTGGATATTCATGGTGGTCCGGGACTTCTTGTTGGTTCTTGACCGGTGTCCAAAGAAGTTGGAAAGATCAACGAGAGAACCATCATTGGGAGTCAAAGTGTTGCGCGTGTTTTTTCCCAGGTTCAACCCATGACAGGCCTTTGGCTCGTTTGATGGTGAGTTTGGCTTAACCACTTGAGCATTTGTATATCTTTTGTGTAGAATTCGAGGCTTGTAATCCTTTCAAATACCTGTTTAGACCTCGAAAAACAACTAAAAACCAACGTTTATTTCACTTTGATGGGTTCAACCCATTTGCTCATTATCAATTTGGTTCCTGCATACATATATGTTTGGAATTCACTAATTTTTACAGCACTAGACAAATTTGGTCACTAATTTTACCGGTTGACCGCATAAAATTGCCATTGTGACTCTTCAATGCCTAGAGAGTGTAATGAATAGTGTATAATAGTCGAATGTGGGCCCTCTATGATATCCAAAAATTTGAAAATGATGATTGGATGGTTCCAAGTAATATGGAACGACACCACCATCTAGAGTTTGCTTAAAGTCAATCAGTGTCTTCTGCTCGTCTCCCCAACTTCACTATGTCTTCCCACGAGAATCTTCCTCTGTTTACCAAGCACAACGACGTTTAAGTCATAGTACATATCGCAAGCCTTCTTTAATTAAAACTACATACACGTGATAAATGAGGTGGGGTAATGGGTCAAAAACGGAGTGTGGTAAGCCTTTTCTGAATCTATGTTTTGAATATTTATAATGATTACCAGGTTAAATATGATTAAAGAGCAATATTAATACCACGCAAACTTTTTTAAGAGTAATTTATGAAGTTTGATGCCTTAGAATACACACCTGTAATGACCTGTTTGACGTTTTCCCTTTAACTTAATCCTTTAGGTTAACTAATTTGACCTGTATATAAAAGAACCCATATCCGAATTGTCTAGTGTTGTTAATGGGTCGAAATTGTTGGCTCTAGAAAACAAGTCCAATGCCAAGTTTGAACTTGTAATTGCATTAGATGCACTCATTCTTTATAGAGGTGGCATAAAGGCATGATACCACCAACCAGCAGTTTCGGTTATGCCAAACCCAAACACGTTTTTATCTATATTTCCAGGTTAATAAATAATTAATATGCCAAATTTGATTACAATTACCATCTCACTAAAATAATAATCTTAATTTTCAATTAAAAACATTCGCGATTTTACTTTTAGGCGTTATAATACAATTCAAATGTCTTTCAACCATTGACCATTTGGCCATCTCCTTTTAGTTGATCTTTTATAAGCTTAAAGTCTTAAACCATTTGACGCGTTACTATAATTGGGATCTGATTGCCACCTCTAACTACTATAAAGACGATTCAAAGATGCAAGTATTTGTAATAGTAGATTACTAACCTTTATCTTTGGAAAGGTTGCTGATAAGCTCTAGAACTCCTTCCTTGCCTAGAGTATCCTTCAAGTAAATGGCTGCAGATGCAACTTCTTCGGAGTACCTTTTCCATCATAATCTCTGCAGTTATAATATTAAAACCATATCACTAGTTAAGAGGAATATGCAATCTGATGGCAAAGCGTCCGAATACACCACTCCATTCATTTCCCAAGAAAAGAACTATATGAAAATTATGAACCAATCTATTTGTTAACATTACACTTGATAAATTGCAATTTAAAACAGAAGAACCTTTGTCCAACATTACATAATATTTTAATTATTACAACCTCTTGACTTGCTTACAGGAAAAATGATTATTATTTTTGCACTACAGTAGATATTTTAAAATGTTAATTTTAATGAAGTTAAAAGAAAAGGGCAAAAGTGTTTAGCGGTAGCCCAACCTGACTTGTTTGTTTAGACCCGTGTTTAAATTATCTGGTCTAACCCTTTACCCAACCTGCATGACCCACCCATTTTGCCCTCTTGTTATGGACTTCCTGATTTAGATCAGGGGATTACCCTTAGGTGATTTGGGAGGATGACTAATGAGGGAGGAGTCCAGGTCGTGTTTGAGAGAAGTGTTTTGAATGATTAAGAGTCATGGTTAGGATACACCGTTACGTACTCATGTGTTTCAATTTTTAAAGCATTAGGCCTAATTGCCAAATATTTGCAAATATTGAACCCATTTCTATAATTAAAATACATTGCCAATGCAAAATTTTGCTCTTAATGACTAAAGATTAGAACCAGTGAAAAGTAAAAGAAATCATTTGAGCAACTTCCTGGTGCATCCAAGTCTGACTAATCATCCCAATGCCCTTGAGTTTAGAAGATTCTTAAAATATTGGGATTAATAATATGTACATTGAAAAACAAAAAAAAGAAAAGTAATAACCTGTCAAGCACTCGCCAACGATCACCAATCTTTGCATCCACATCATCAATTTCTTTTTCAAGTTTTTGGAGCATAGCATCAACCTAAGTATAAATTACATATGCAAGTAAGTTAGAGGGTAAGTTTATATGCTTTCAGCATCAAAACAATTGGAATAGAGCAAATTTTGCATTAAAAATGAACAAAATACAACAAGAACCAAGCAACCATTTCTCTCAATTATGCTCAATAAACCCTAATCTGATAGTAAATGAAGTATAATAAACTAACCCCCACCCCCCCCTTTTTCCTCTCTCAATATATCATATATATGCTGTCAAATTTTAGGAATAGAAATACTGTCATGCAGACAAAGAAAATTATATCATATTTAAGCCTAACAAAACACAGCCAATAGATATTGGCCAGTTTGTTGAGCCTCTCACCCTGTTTATGAGTGCTGAAGAGACTCCATCAGCTACATGCTCATCAGTGACATTATCAGTTTCCTCGTGGCAGCTTTATATGCCTTCACAGTGTCAGTTCCTTCTTTGTCCATCATGCTATGATACAAATTTATCTGCAAAAAAATACAAAGTATGACTAACTATGGTGTCCTGGTGGTTGGCTACCACCGTGATTAATCATGGCACCGTAATACCACGATTCCAGCATTTTAGAGGCAGTAAACCAACTTTTGATTATCTAGCATTTAGAAGAGCCAAAAGGTCAATCAACTTCAAGGACTATTGTCTAGAAAAAAAACTCTAGTAATGGAATTAACACATGGAGAAACTTTATGATGTAGATGTTAGGTAGTCACTTTGACTCATTTACCAATCAATGGATCAAAGTTCACCCTAATTGAACTTCTAATGCAATAACCTCCTAATTTTCATTCTTCAATATCTTAAATCATTATAGTAAGAATATAGTTTTTTGTCATTATATTTGTCAGAAATGGGTCAACCCAACCTGACCAGTACTAAAATTACTAATTTTGATACATACCTCCTTGTTGACAAGCCTCAAAAACTCTTCACGCTCCCTACTCACAGACTGCAGAATATAACGCCAATAGTTACTTTTCAGGAAATACTAATAAAAAATTATGATATAAGTGTTTGCAGCAACTATTGAAGAATAAATTTATCAATTTAAAGTCTTACAGATGCAGAAGCTAAAACAGCCAAAGCTTCACTGACTTTGCAAAGCTGCTCTTGTTTATCTAGTGCTCTTGCTCTAGCTTGTTCTTGCACGTCTGAAGCTGTTGAATTAATCATTTCTTCTAATGCCACATCCTTATTGCTTTCACTAGACTGCTTTTTCTTAGCTTGCTCTTCTTCCTCTTTTTCTTCCTCCTCCTGTGACAATTAAGTACACAACGGTTAAGGAAATTTGTGCCATCGTTATACGATTCTTGAGAGATTAATATTCTTATAACTCCACAAAATATAGGGGTCAACTTTAATCCCATTTACTTAGGAACGGGTCAACTTGGGTTACAATTTATAAAATCAAATAAAAAAATCACTTAAAGGGAAACAAGTCGAATGGGTTGAATCTGCCCCATGTCTGCTTTTAACACACTAAATCGTTTTAGTTCAAAGACTCTGATTTTTATTGTAATAATATTGTTTTTTTATTATTATTTTAACGGTTTGATGTTTTATCAAAAAACTGAACAAAAGTGTTGGGGGTCAACCTCGACCCGCGATAAAAGACGATCACTTTCAACCTAAAGTTTTGACCCTGTTACCAAACCTGCTCGACCCACCTATCTCAGCCACCTCTACCCCAGATTATACTAATAGGATTGTCAAAATGAGGTTGAAAATAGTGTGTATTTGTTAGAAGAGATAAGAACCTTGATGAGTTCTTCCTGCATTTCAAGGAACTCCAACTTTCTCCTTCTCTCTGAAACAGAATCCTCAGATGACAAGGCAGTAACACCAACAGTGTCCACAACTTCATCTGGCAATGAAGACAATGTGGCTCTTACAACTTCCTCAGGCTTTAACTTTCCAGACACAGTAAAGGCTCTGAAACAATCATAAAACAGCAGATATTTATTGAACTTTGTTTTATTTTGTACTTATTTTAGTGGGAGGGGGAGGAGGATGTTCCACAGTTACCTGGAAAGAATCAAGAGTGACGATGGAACAGAGTGATTAAGAGATAAATCCAACCAATCACGGAGCTGCAGAAAAGGTTAACTGAATGAAAACAAGTACTGATTATAAAGCACAAAAGCTACTCGCAACAGATTTGGAAAAATACATCCTTACATCAGTGTTAGTTAAGGTGTGATGTACACCAAGGCATAAAGTCTCTTCTAGGCCTAGGCTTGAGGCAAATGATTTACCAAAAATTCACATATACTCACAGTTTTTTAGAAAGTTCAATCATAATTACTTTTTTGTCCACGGGTAAGATTTACTTGGAACAGTTAACTATGATTATAGTCCACAATTTTCCTTTATTTTGTTTTCATTCAAAAGCATTTTGCCATTTTGAACATTTTATCAACAGTCCAATTTTTTTTTATCAAACTACATGCCAAATCAAACATTGAAATTTTCAGGGCAGAGGGAGTATTTTCGAGAACATGCATAATAAACACGCTGATCAAACAAACATCATTTTTCAGACCAAGTCAATCAAACAAACATCATTTTTCAGGCCAAGTCATTTTTCAGACCAGCCTCCAACATAACAAATGAGAAGTTGACATGCTGGATTGCAGGCTGCTCTGAAAACACTTAGTACGACTAATCATCACACCTAGTACGGACTAATCATCACAACGAGTGGAGCTATATTATTGATTTCTTGCAAACAAATGGCATCAAGACAATCATAACATATGCATTTCAAAACAAACAAACAATTTACCAAACCGGGGAATAAACGGCATTTGGCATCTTGTCTAAACACGCAGTATAATTTCCTAGTCAATGCTCAACAGAGACAGAGAGCATTTATATCTCTAAAGTGCTAAACAGTGTATGTCGATTACATTATTTTCCAACTGGCCATATCCATATGATCATTTTGACTGACCACAAAGCAGTCCAGCTGTCCATAACATTAACTTATGTCAATGTTCTCTATATCTGCTTCCCCCAACTTAGACCGACTGAGAGACCAATACACAACTTTATCTAGTACACTCCACTCTAGAAATTACTTCAGAATAAATAACAATTTAATTTCCATTTGGCTCCACTAATTAGTGCCAAATAAAGTTGCATTTGTGAAATTAAAAAAACCTGCTGACGCATTTCCTCCACTGAAAGTAATCCAAGCATGCCTCGCTCTCTACAATCTTCACGAAGTTCATCTTCAGAAAGAGCATCCACGCCACCCTCTGCTTGAATCATCCTATCATCATTCTTTATCCTACAAAATTACAAAATTTGAAAGTAAAAGGATAAGCAGCATTTCAACAGAAGTTTGAAAGGTGACATAAATAAACCATTGTAATCTTTTTCGAAGCATGTATCGCAAGTAAGCGTCTGTTCCGTAAGGTTGGATTCCCATATACTTGCACATATTCACTAAACGAGGCCTAATAGCACCAACCATTTTGAAAACAAAAGATGGTTAGTAATTTAGTACCAGTAATAAGATTATAATCAAGTGATAGTGTGATACTGATGCAGAAATGACAAAAAATCAGACCTGCTGATATTATCGAGGGTAAGTTCGTCATTGAATAACTTTGCAAATCCCAAAATTTCCTCATTAGCAACAGACGCACCTGTTCTGACCTGTATATCAGCTCGGACATGAACCATATTTCAAAAGGGAACTAAAAAGTACAGCTTTGAACTATAACTATTAACTACAAGCTTACCTTGCTCAAAAATTCATCAAGATCTTCTGCTGTTTTCTTAATTTCTCCACTCCTAGTATTTTGAACCTCTTTGGCCATCTCTTTAACTGTATCTTGAAGAAACTTCGCATATTCTATCCTTGCATTTAGCTTCCTTTTTAAAGCTTCCTACAGGCAACCAAAATCAGGTAAGGACTTAATGAAGTGAATCAACATGTTCGTATCGGGTAAGGACTTAATTAGAGAAGTATTCATGCTTAGTGTCATGCCAAACTATAAATCTTCAAATCTAAGCTTCTTAAGTGGAACCATTCTACCAATAAAAATATGGTATTAACATAATGTGACGAACTAATGTTTAGAAAACTATCTGAAGCAGCACCTGTTCTTTCATCTTGTCCTGAAAGGTAGAAGGCAACATATTGGGGAAGAGTTTCAAGAATACAGGCAGCAAAAATTCCATAAAGGGAACAATAATGAAAACGGCAACAGGAACTAGCCGAAAGATATCTGCAGTGGTTCGTGTTAGCTGTTGTCTTTCTCTCCGAGAGAGACTCTTCCCACCAGCAAGCTTAAGAAGCAATCTAGAACTGATTTTCACATCAACACCAAGAAGCTTGATGCCCAACCAGTAATGCTTCATGGTATCAACAAATTCAGTTTTCCAGTGAACAAGTTTCTTAGCCCAGTCTTCCCTAAATTAGACACAACACAAGGAAATATAGATTTAAAGTTGGTTTGGTTCGGATTATAAAATCATTTATATACAAACCTGCTCATAGAAGCCACAGCTCTTAAAGCTGGACCAATCCCCAACAGCATTGCCCAAGTTCTTTTCAAATGAGATTAGCAGGCTTCTGAGATTCAGTACTCTGTTTGGCTTTCGCTTTAATTTTGGCCTTTGCGGTGGTCAAGCCTTCAACAGCTTGATCACATTCCTCCGGAGAAGCTTCCTTCCTCTTTTTAGCAGATTGTCCTTTATCCTCCTCATCATTACCCGTCGCTGGTTTAGGTGCTGTTGCCATAGAAGTATAACTTGAAGACTGCAATACAAACTTAACCCTCATGGGTAACATATTTCCCGATGTTCCATGTCCTGTAATGGTATGGAACTTCTGCATCCTAAAGAATCCCATTGCAGATAAGTTTGTAAAATCCTCACGCCTCGCAAACTCTGCCCCAATATATTTTGTGTTACCCAATTCATTGGCAGTGTTATTCGGAGTAGAGCTCGAATCATGCTTGTCTGAGTATGTGGCACCAATCCCATGGCTCAGAACTTGAACTGAGCGACTAGAAACATGAAGGTAATCCGACAGAATCCGCCTCCGTCTCAAATCGCTCTAGAAGCCATCACCAAAATATCCTAAACTACCTAAAAAAACCTGCAACAAGATGCTCTGACATCAAACCACTAATCAATTCAAACCACCACACACTTCCATAACCAACGAACCAAATTGGAAAACATCGAAAACTAAACAGTAATCAGTAATCAGTAATCAGTAATCACAAGCTGCAAATGCAATATGCTTTACGAAATTAAACCTAATAACAAGCCAAAACAGATCAAGAACAAACATCATAACAAGCACACGTACCGCAATCGTCACGTAAACAATTGCAAGAGTATATCGTCGAACTGATCACCTGCAACCTACAAGCAACAAGAAGATAAACTAATTCGAAGATGAACACAGCATTATCCAACAGATTCAACAAATACAACAAGAAATCAAAAATGAAATCAGGCGAGGAAATTCAACAAAATGATATTAGGAGATACATGTAAACACGATTATACAGATATGTTAAACAAATTAAGAGAAGATTGTAAATACCTAATGATGAAGAACGTATAAGAGATTGAAATAACCTCAGTGAGTCGATTAATCAGTGAGTTGGAGGATTTTAGTGTGTAATAATGGGAGCAAATGAGGTTAGAAGAATGAAATGGTGGGTGGGTCGTGGGTTGAAGTTTTATAGGGTTGCCTGCTGGTCAATACACAAGAACAAACGGGGAGAGGTTATTGAGGAATATTATTTTGGACCATTTTATACAGGATTAAGTTGTGAAAACCATTTTTTACGGATGTGTACATTAAGGTTCTGTTTGATATGCGGTAATGCAACGGACGAAGTAGTGGAATAAATAAAAGAATGGAATGAATGAAAGAATAACATGAATCGTTACATTCCATTGGCATGTTTCGTTACTCTTTAAAAATAAATAATCATTACTTTGTATTGTTCGTTAGGTATAAAAACAAAGAATGAAATGTAAAAGTAGTTTTGGTGGTGATTGCAGGTGGTGGTGGTGGTGGCCGGTGGCAGTTTCCGGCGGTAGTGGCTTCCGTGGCCGGTGGTGGTTTCCGGCAGCGGCGGCGGCGGCGGCCGCTGGTGGTTTCCGACGACGGTGGTGGCTGTCGATGGTTTCCGGTGGTGGTGCTCGGCTGGCGACGGTAGCCGGTGGTTGGCGGTGCCGTTAGTGGCAGTTGATTGCGGTGGCGGCAGTTGATGGCGGTGGGCGGTGCTTGGTGGTGATCGTGCCTGGTGGTGGTTGCCGTTGACGAACGATAGTTGGTGGCGTTGCTGGTGCCTGGTGGTTGGCGGCGCCATTGGTGGTTGTTGGTTGGCGGCGGTGGTGGCCGGTGGTTGACGGCGACGGCGGCGGTGGTTGACGGCGATGGCGGCGGTGGTCGATGGTGGTGGTGGTGGTGGCTGTGCTTGGTGGTGTTTGCCGGTGACGAACAATCTTGGTGGTCGGTGATGGTTGTTGTAGTGGGTGAGTGGGTGGTGTTGGTGACTAATGATGGAAGAAATGATAGAATAAAAAAAGGGGGTGGATGGAATGAATTTGAGGGAATGAAATCAACTAATTCATGGTTCATTCTATTACGTTCACAAACCAAACGTGTATTATTCATTCACTCTCAATGGTTCATTTCATTTCGTCCCTCATTCCTGCATACCAAACGCTATCTAAGAATTTGTACATTAGATTTAAATTGGTGTGATAGTCTCCAGACTAGTGTGGAAGCCTTAAATGATATGATATCATTTAAGCTTTTTTGTATACGTTCTTTTTGTCGTTTCACAGGTTTTAACGTGATCGTGAAGTATGCAATGGTTGTGAATTGTGATCATCATCCAATCATGAGGTGATCTAGTATGGTAGCAAAATTGGTTTCTTGTGCTATGTGCTTCAAATGTGTAGGTTGTAGTGTGAGAGAAGTCGTGACAATGTTGTTTGTGTTATTTTTCATTTATAATGCAGGGTATATGTAAAGAATATCAAATATCATGGTAAGGATATTAATAATCATATAATTTATGTGGTTTATTAATATAACTAGATTATCTCCATGCGCTTTGCAATGCGAGTTTACACGTTTTTCTTCCCCAACCTACGGGGAAAGCATATGGATTTGTCATAAGCAATTTCTTCAATAGAAAGTGAAAGCACTTTTCCCGACCCTACTCGTGGGTTTGGTTGTTATGTTCTCGGCTCGTCGATAACAGTAAATACGAATAGCGAAACCAGTTCAAATTATACCAATATCATCAACGATGTTTCACTCATAATCCGTTTGATTCATCATAATAATTATGCTTTATGTGTCTAAAAGGGCTTAAAAGTAATGGATTTATATAATTATATAAAACCAAATATCTTTCTATTTTTTTTGCCCCCCCTCTTTTTTTTTCGACGGTATGTTAAATTTTAGTCCGGTAGTTAAATTTTAGTCCGGTAGTGTGAATTTTTGGTCCGGTAGTGTAAATTTTTATATAAATATCGAGTTCGCCCCCCTTAAAAAAATTAATTTCGCCCCCGCCCCCCTACTGAATTGTTCAAGCTCCCCCTGTTATAATATAATCACTACTAGTTATACTCTCACCGCGCGTTGCGGCGGTGATTCGTTATGAAAAACAAACCAACGTGCATAAACAACAAAAGTAAATTTACAATGGTTATATGTACTTGAAACAACCAAAAGAATTTATTCTTGATGTTAAAAATAAATAAAATACATGACAAATGTCATCCATAATCATCTCCTTTGATTTTGCTTCCACAACACAACTTCATTCTCTAAACACCAAAGAATCACCCAAGTAGTTGAAACAATTACCTCCACTATGTTCACAATCTTCATACGACGTGCGTCGAACCAATTGGTTAACTTAATCGGTTTTTATCAAGCGGGATAGATATTTCCAACCATCTAAAAATAACAGCTCAAATTTAACCTGACATCACACACAACAAAAGGTAATCTATGTTACGAATCAAATATACATAGTTATTTATAAAAGACTTCAACAAATATATGTTTATAAATTATAAATACTTAAATTCATTTAACTTAATCATGATTAGTTGGTCTGAATTCTATTTGTATGCATCACATACTTTTGAATCCTTTCTTGAAATCTAATCTTTATATATGCCAACTCTTATCAACAATGTTTATGCTTTTGCACATCAAATGATTTGGTTGCTCAACGAATTCAAGGAAACTTAATAAATCGAAGCCATCAGAACAATCAAAAGAAAAACGTAAAACTGATTTTACATACAGGTTTGAAAGTGTTCAAAGAGTAATTTTTTTTTCATACACATGTAAGCTACATAAACCTAAATCATGTCCCTAATGGTATCCTATGGATGATTATTTGCTTAAAAATAATTTAAAATCAAAGTGCGGCGCAAAAAGTTGTCTTGCAGATAGAACCGTTAGAGTGCAGCGAGAAAACCTGAGACAAATGATTAGGATAGTTGGCAAACACATTTAGAAGTTGTTTCGTAGCATAATAAAGTTGTTTTGCAATATAAGAAGTTCCTTGAGCAGCTCATGATGATACAAAACTATCTCTTGAGTTTTCTTTTCATAGCTTAAGCTTTTTACTCATTATGCGTTTGTGTCATAATTCTATTAATTGTGATAAACCATTACAAATTCTCTTTTCATAAAGCATTCATAAAGGAAAAAGGCTGCTATCACCTTAAATCATACCCTCCTAAAAATTTCTTCATAAATGAATTTCGTATACAACCTTTTTTCTACACAATTAAACCATCCTGGCATATAGTAACAGAACTTAGAATTAAAAAATAACTTACCATATATTTATAATTTAAAACCTTAAAGTGATAGAACATTTTGCAATCTAAATTTACATACATGTATATATACTAAGACTCCCTCCCAATTTGTAACTTTGAATCAATAAAAATCCATAAATTTGTTGCAACTTCAGTCTTTAGCATCAACGATTAAAATCAAACTAAGATATCTTTTAGAACACTAAAATATAAATACCTAATATTTAAAGAAACTTTTAAATACGTTCAACACTTACTTACCTATTTCATTTATTATATTTTCTTTTTTTAACATAGGAAGATATAATATTATAATCATTTAATCCCATATAAGTAATCTTCATAATATAAGTAAAGAAAGACAAATTATCTTCCGGTTAGTGAACTAACCTTTCCTCATAAGAATTCATAACCTATTTGACAAACTGAAGACATTTTATCTTTAAATAATTGCAAATAAAGTTGAATCACAACATATATAGCAAAGCAAAAAAAACTAACTTTTCAAGTTAAAGTGATGTAGTCCATCAACAATTAGGATCTAATCGGCAAACTAGTATCGTCAATTCCATCGTAGCTAGTGACGAAGATCATACTTGGTAAAAATTACTATTTCTCATCGTGATATTCAAAGTATAAAAGCTAATATCAAAAGTCAAATAGAAGAAACAAACACATGCAGGCACCATCGAGACTCAACAATACCAACTAGAGGTGGCAAAATGGATGAGTTGGATTGGATTAGTAGCTAAGTCAGAATGGGTTTGGATTAGAATAGGTTTGGGTCAGGATGGATCAATTATAAAAAAAGTCAACATAGGTTTGATCAGGATGGGTTTGAATCAGAATGGATTTGGATCAAGATGGGTCAATTTAAAAAAAGTTAAATACAAGTAAATTAAATATGAAATTACAAATGTTAAATAATAAATAGTTAAAACTCCGAATAATTAACTACAATATCAATTAAAAACTACAAACGCCTCCAAACAAACATATTGTTTTTTACATCTTCTACCCTACCAAAAGAGAAATATGCTAAACACTTCGATCTTGTACTAGTACGTCCATCAACATCATCACCGGTTCATTACAACGTACAATGTTACAACCAAAAAAGTAGAAACAATATATCTAAATGACATTGACTTTGACATTGGCAACTGTTGTAACATATTGTTTTTCAAGTATAAATCTTAAAAAAAACTCAAAATTAAACGCGGCTGCTATCATATGTCGGATACAACGATTCAATATCTTCCATAAGTTCTTCCTCCATCTCGTTCTCATTTTCATCTGAATGTGTAAAAAAGTAAAAGTTGAATTAAAAATTATACATAAAATTAAGTGGCAAAGATTAAAAAAAACTTCTTACCTTCTAAACCAAACAACCAATCACGTGTGCACAACAGAGCCTCTACATTTGATGATAGTAGTGATGTTTGATACTTACTTAGAACCCGACCTCCAATGCTAAACGATGATTCTGAAGCAACTGTTGTGATTGGGATGCTCAATATGTCACGAGCCATGAGAGACAGTTGAGGATACCTCCCTTGTTTTTCCTTTCAATATTGTAACACGTTAATTTCTTCTTTTCTACTAAGTGGAGGCTCATCCAAATACATGTCTAATTGTGATTTTTCTCTTTCAACATTTCTAAATTCACTTTGAAAGGATTCAAATCCATCGAAATCATCCAATGTGTCAACACTAATATTTGAACTCCCGGCCTTTAAAGAACTTGTCGTTGAAAAAACACCATACTCCTTATTATATAGCTTATGGATACCTTTAAAAATAATCTTCAATTTCTTTTTACGTTGTCATTTGTCATGTTAAGTTTTCTAAAACAAAACTCAACAACCTTAAACTTGTATCGTGGATCTAGAACAACCGCAAAAGACAATATCATGCTATAATTTTCCCAATATTTATCAAACTTCTTTTTCATTTCTTTTGCCATACCGCTTATCACATTATCAGGATTGTTGATCTCATCTTCAATACACTTCTGGATTTTCCATACATTATGAAAGTATAAGTTTGATGTAGGATAAGAGCTACCAGAAAATAAAGTTGTGATATTATAAAAAGGTTTCAAAAATTCTGTGATTATTTCCACCCTTGTCCGTTCCTCTTCTGATGGAAAAGTCCTATAACTAGAATCAACTAGTGCTAACCGAGCATAAGCGTTACGATAGGCCAATGCACTATCGAGCATAAGATATGTAGAATTCCATCTAGTTGCAACATCTTGGCATACGTGTTTCCCACATTGTAATGAAAGATGATGTATACATTCTGCAAACTTATACTTTCTAGCAGCACTTCCTCTAATAAACTTTACCGACTCTCGAACCTTCTCAATGGCTCCTTCAATTACCTTTAATCCCCTTGAACAATAAGATTTAACACATGTGCACTACAACGCACATGAGTAAAATCTCCCTCACAAACTAAAACATTGTTTAAACGCAAATGACTGCTTAAACAATCTACTAAAACATCATTATATTTAGCATTGTCTAATGTGATCGTAAAAACTTTTTTCTCTATGCCCCAATCTGCTAAAAATTAATCAAATACTCTGCTAAAAGTTTACCATTATGTGGAGGTGGTATAACTTTAAAGTTCAACATGTTCTTCCTTAGAACCCAATTCTCATCAATATAGTGAGCCGTCAATGACATATATCCGTCTGTCGTGATAGAACTCCATAAATCAGCAGTTAAGCATATTCTACTACTTATTTTTGTAACTTCTCTTTAAGAATAGTCTTCTCTCTATCATATATTTTTAGGACATCAGCTTTTGCAGTGTTTCTTGTTATGGTATTCACATCACGGTGTAAAAATTTATCCAAATCTCTTGTCCCCTCATGTTCAACATAACTAAAAGGATAGTTGTGTTTAATGATAGATAATGCTAATTTTTCCCTATACATTGCTTGATCTAAAGGGACACGTTTTGTTGGTTGGTCGGGTTCATCAAGGTTGAAACACTTAGGGATATGACGTTTCATGTTAGATGTTCCCTTATTAGTACTATACACCTTTCCACAAGCATTACAACTCGTTTTCTTAGCCCCATCTTGTCCAGCCGGTAATTTATCAAAATAATTCCAAACTATAGAACGGTCTCTACTTGAATTAAATGAACTAACTTCATCCTCAAACTCAGTGTTACCTGACATTTTCTATGGCTCCTATAATTAAAAGATATACATCACAAAATGCAAGATAGATTCATATCATATATGTAAGCTATAGAAATCAAATTAATAGCAATTAAGAAGTAGGTTTAAAGCAATTAAGAAGTAGGTCTAAAGCATTTACACAAGTAATGACCAGATCAGCCGGTTTGACCCACTTGACATGTTTCCACAGTAGCTAAAAAATAAATTTTAACCCATTTGACCGCCCTGGAGATAACATCAACCCAAATCAACCCGTTTAAGATAAATGGGTTGACATTTACACCTCTAATTCATACAACAAAGTCAACGAAAAAACTCTTTTAAAAGTCAAAAATCATAGATAATTAGGAGTTTTGAATCAAGAATTATTACAACAAACAATATATAGTATAAAGGTTATACTATAAACAATTTGGAAAAAGTACAAACCTTCAAGAAGAAGACGTAAGAATTATTACAGCAAACGAAAAAACTTTTGATCAAACCGCAGTGCTCTAATGTGTAACGATTGTCGCAGAAATTAGTTGCTGTACATGAGAAGAGAAGTATAAACGAATTACAAACCAATGAACATATATCAAATCGAAGATTGTGAACAAAAGCATTCGAACTTTAGGATTTAGTGAGGAGATTTGTTAGTTGTTACGTTACCTCAAGCGTTAGATGTTGAAGTTATTGAGTTGAATAGATGATTGAGGACGAGAAGATGCTAGGGCTTGCGATTGACCTTGTGAAATTGAGATGGTGTTTGACGGAGATTGTGTCAAATATGTGAAAGATAACAAGGGTTATGAATTGATGAACTTCTTCTCCGGATTGAGGAACTTCTTCTCCAGATTGAGGTCACCAAATGAAGAAAGGTAGATCCGCACAGTTGTGAATAGAAGAATGAAGATAACCCCGATCCATCCTAACCTATGTTTCTCTTTTTAAAAAAAACTTTTAACCCATCTTGACCCCCTTATGTTTTTTACTTGGTCCATTCTGACCCATCTTTGTTTTAAAAACACCCATTTTAACCCAAAATCATATGTTTGGACTTCTTTTGCCACCTCTAATACCAACATGGATTCAAGAAAACATCCCACAACTACAAAGCTACATTCTGAAAGGCAATCCGATCCCTTTCTAGTAGATTCAATCAAACATCCAGAAACATATTTTAAACAATCAAAAGGCAAACACATACCAGGTATGATTCTAGAAATCTATAAATCTTATAGAACCTATATGCAACAAATGCTCTAAATTATAAGATCAAGCTTGATCATTCAATCATCCAAAACTAAACATAAAATTAAATCCTTGTAGCCTGATGATACAAAAGAACTTGCTTTCTTGAATTACAAATAAACCTTTTCTTGAACCACATAAAATTGCAATAATCATGCATGGAACAACACTTACAAAGCATGTTCTTTAATTCCATCAAATACAATCATTTTCGCAAACCCCACAACCATAATCATAGTACACATATAAATTAAGAGTAGAGAGATAACATGAAATGAAACATACCCTTTTTATAAGGTCAAGAAAAGCTACGATATCCAAATTGCTCTTAACAATGGTATATACATATAAACTTGAAGGCCATCACTAACGCCAGCAGCACCGCTCCTTCCCATGATGTGGATAAGTAGTTGATCAGTTTATCTAGCCCTTGCTACTATATAAGTCACAAACAGATGTGCAACGCCGGTAGCTCTGCCGGAAGAAGGGGTAGCTGGCATCTCCGTCAGGTTCACTCTTTTCAGTCTGGGAAAGGCTTCCAAAGTGGGTTAAACGTACCAGTTGCAGACGCACGTATAAGAAGGAGGATGCAAGAGGATAAATTGGTGGATGCAGGTGATTGGACAAGTAAATCACTCTCATCTTCACCGTAGATATCAAAACAAATGGTGAGGATTTTAAATATTACTATTCCTTTCCCTTCTCTTTTAATATAGAGTATAACTAGGGGATTTCAAATTCGCACGTTGCGTGATCTTTAAACAACCAATGATGGGACGTAATATTTGCTGGCAAGGCTCGAAATAGGTAACCAGTTGTGGCTACAAAGCAAAACTAATGTCACGTCTAACGAAGGACCTCATTTTTTATTTCATCATGACCTTCTACGACATGTACAACAACATACTTAACAAACCAACATAACTAATCAAAAATAACACAATTACATGTCAATAAATCAACTTACTACGCAATAATGATAACAAAACAGTTGATCATGGCTCAGAATGGATGCTTGGATGTAGCTGCATGCTTAAATTGGCTGCTAAGCCAGCGCAACCGAGACCATTTTCCGAATATCATCACAGCCGGATGAACCAAAACAACAACATTCTAGGTACCATCATCATCATCACATGTCACACCCTGGCTTCAGGGCACCCCGGGAGTGCGACCGATTGGTACGCGTTATTATTCACTTTTTATTTGCATGTCTTGAAAGACGTTTACGTAGCAAAAAATCATTTCACAATTTATCTGATGATTTATAAAAACAAACTTTCATATATTCATTGGGGATTAAAAACCCAAAATTTTACATAACATTGTTCAACGCAATATTTACAAAATTTTCTGTCTACTAACAGATATTCAAAACTTGCCACAAGGTCTATGCCTAGAAAACTTTAATCCTTCCGGCACTATTCTTGCTACTATATTCATCACAGGGTTTTCATGCCTAGGATTCATAGTCCATCAAGCACTAACACCTGACTAAACATATTTAATCATGTTTACCTGAAAATGTTTGAAAATAATACATTAGCGAAAAGCTGGTGAATACATTTAATTTGACACAAAATATTTCGGCATGAATAACGATAAACAGTTAATCATAAATTAACGGTAAACCACACATTTAGCAGTCTATATCAACTGGAAGTCCCCCCTCCATATATACTGGTATTGGTGCTCAGACATTCTTACTACGGGACTCTCCGATCGGCACTGAGTCTGAACCAGCCCCGGTATGGGATTTTCACCCATCCCCGGGATATAATTTGATCAAACATACATATACTTCTAGTCTAAATGTTTTAGCAGAATACCTCTATGCATTAACATGGTTAACGTACTAATGCCATTTTAGCAAAATAAAATCATTTGAATGTTTTGAAAGTATTAAACGTATTCACCTGGTAAATTGAACATAGCGTCTAAACTTGATAAGCTTTTGTTTCTGAACCTCGAAGTAACTTAAGGATTAAGTCACGAGCCTCTAACACCTTGATTAAATCAGAACTTCTATACTTGTTGTCTAGAGCATATACACCGGTTTCCTAATCTCGGTTATCTTTATGGTGTTTAAAAGGTAGTAGAGAGTTTCGTGTGTGAAAGTAGGGAAGACAATCAAAAGGTTATGAAATGAAATGAAGCAAGAGGCATCTATTTATACATGGATATTTTTACTCATTAAGTATTTCTTCCTTATTAAGTTTTATCCAAACTTAACTATTAAGTCCAAAACTTAGCAATTAAGTTTTATATTTATTTAAAACTTAGCCATTAAGTTTTATATTTTATCCAAGTCTTAGCTATTAAGCTTTATCCAAAACTTAGCCGTTAAGTTTCATCCTAATTTTATCTAAAACTTAGGCATTAAGTTTTATCCAATACTTAATTGTTAAGTTTTATCCGTAGCTTAATTATTAAGTCGTATCGCAAGGCTTAGACATTAAGTTTTATCTAAAACTTATTCATGAATTCACGCTTGAAATATAACTATGATTATTTAATTGACAAAAATAATATGAAAGTTTCACAGGTGTTACATCACATAAGGCAAACAATATTAGTTTCACAAAACACCTAGGTGAGTTCAGGTTCATGAAAAATCTCTATTAAACACATCCATGTCATCTTTATCATCGACAACATGATCAAGAGAGTCTCAGGTGAGCCAGGGCTCAACATCATCGACATGAGGAAAATAAACCGGAAAAAAAACCTATGATTGACATCAACAACCAAAAAGCATAACATACCAGATATGTAAAATTAGTGTTTACACCTATAAACATGACGTAACCAGATGATAAGCAAAGACTTAACATCATTTAGACAACAGTAATAACAAACCAAAAAACTCAAAAAGTTTTAACCATATATGGTGTTTTCTGTGAGCCAAACGCCACTGTCATCAACACCACCAAATTTATAACATCATCAACATCTACAGAAGCACACGACGGTTGAAATATAACTATGATTATTTAATTGACAAAAATATATAAAAGTTTCACAGGTGTTACATCACATAAGGCAAACAATATTATATTCATGAATTCACGCTTGAAATATAACTATGATTATTTAATTGACAAAAATAATATGAAAGTTTCACAGGTGTTACATCACATAAGGCAAACAATATTAGTTTCACAAAACACCTAGGTGAGTTCAGGTTCATGAAAAATCTCTATTAAACACATCCATGTCATCTTTATCATCGACAACATGATCAAGAGAGTCTCAGGTGAGCCAGGGCTCAACATCATCGACATGAGGAAAATAAACCGGAAAAAAAACCTATGATTGACATCAACAACCAAAAAGCATAACATACCAGATATGTAAAATTAGTGTTTACACCTATAAACATGACGTAACCAGATGATAAGCAAAGACTTAACATCATTTAGACAACAGTAATAACAAACCAAAAAACTCAAAAAGTTTTAACCATATATGGTGTTTTCTGTGAGCCAAACGCCACTGTCATCAACACCACCAAATTTATAACATCATCAACATCTACAGAAGCACACGACGGTGGTGGCAATGGAAACCTTTGGGTGACTACGGACCTCGCTGCAACACGAACACCACCAGAGGCGGTCAGCAGGGACTACCGGCGGCATCCAATACGACTATCAGCTTCGCCTCCACCGCCAAGGCCCATCGTCATTGCCACCACTTAGGTCCGAAATGCATCATAGTGGAGCAAAAAGGCTCTCGAAGAGGGCACCACCATTCATACGACCATCGACCACCTCCTATAACACACAACCTCTATGGACAGGCATCAGCCGGAGTGTCGGCCACCGGCATGCAACGACGGATGCGACAACCCAAAATCACATGTCCCTCACACACTCTCTCTTTCTTTATCTAAAAGCATAAAGAAAGCAAATGGAGTATGTGAAGGTGATAAGAGGCAGAAATATAGAGGTAGTCAGAGGTTATAAAAGCTAATGCCTTGTACATCATGCAACATTAGTAGTACAACTACTGTTCATTCTGTTTATTTATTAACAACATATATAATTAGTAGCCATTGTCAGGGGACGTGTATGATCTGCACTTATCACTTTTTGGTTGACAAAACTACATTTAATAGCTATATATCCATGATTTGGTTTAGATTAGTTTTGTTTTACTTTCTAATAGTATACAACCTAAATATTACTTACGTGTAATGGACGATGATGGTTAAATTATTACTTAGGTGTTGTATGTGGGCGGCCTGTTTGTTCTTCTCCAGTTTATGAGCAATCTCAAAGCTACTGAATTTCTAGGAAACAAAGAGGTCAGGAAAGAGTGGTTCTCTAGGTTGGAGTTATGGTCTGAACAATCACTGCCCTATGAACGTGTGGCGAGGATCAGAATATATGGGGTCCCTCCACAACTATGGGATAGAATGGTTTTCAATAAAATTGGTACTAGTTTTGGTAAAGTGGTTATCCCGTCCTTAGCATCCTATAACGATGAAAATTTGTTATATGAAGAGATGGGGGTGATGAGGGGGGATGGGAAGAAGGTGGAAAAGGAGTGTTGTTTGGAATAAGGGGGTAAGATTATTAAGTGTAGGGTTACAGAATCTCATGATGACTGGTTTCGGCTTATGTTAAACCAAAAAAGTGGGAGAAGACGGAGTTGAATCAGTCAAAAATGTCAGAGGAGGAAGTGGAGGAAGGTGAAATAAGGCCCGATGGCTAGCCGGAGGCGAAAGGCACCGATGGAAGCTCGATGGATGGCAGGGTGCATGAGGGAGAATGAGAAGTTGCATGGGGAATCTTCAAATACAAAAAGTAGGAACACGGGTGGTGGATCGGGTAACATGGGCCAATTTCATATGGGCTCATCTGGGCCTATGTCATTAGTGGAAAATTCCCGGCCTAAAAAGCGACCTAGGGAAAATGGGTGTGCCTATGCCAACTATGGGGGTCCTACCGGTCTTTTGGATAAATTGTTTGGGAGTTATGGATCAAAGGAAAACTCTCAACCCTTTACTTCGCACTCAAAGTCTCCGACCGGTGACTCATCTATGGCGAACTCGGGTGGGGCGGGGACGGATAAAGCAGGTCATCGAATCCAGAACCAGCGGCGAAATTGGGTGAGGAGGGGATAGAAATTAATGGGGCGTCGGGTTCTGCTTAGGCAGAGGACAATCAAAAAGATGAAGCTGCTATCTCTGATCCACCTGATGGTGGGATAGAGGTAGATCAATCCCCAAATGGTGGGCCACCGAAGAACAACTCCTCTGAAATTGAGGAGGAGGTGCAAAAGACAATAGATGTAGGCGAGTGCATCGGGGTTTAGTAGGGTGATAAGGCTGATTTGGTGATAAAGGTAGTTGAAGGTGAAGGTGAGACAGTTGGTCAGACATGAATTATGCAACCATAAACTGTAGGGGGTGGGTGATGAAGCAAAATCAAGTTGGGTGAAAGGTTTAAAAACATGTCATAGGATCAATTTCTTGTCAATCCAGGAAACTAAATGTTCAGATTTGTCTCAGATCCATGCAAAAAGATTCTGGGAGAGAAGTATGTTTGGTTTTGAAGGGGTGGAATCAATCGGAAGATCAGGTGGTTTGTTGTGCATTTGGAACCCAGCAGTTATTCGAAAAGAGGAGGTAATAAAGGACCGGAACTTTCTTATTATAAAAGGTTTGCTTAAAGGGTCAGGGTTAAAATAAATGTCGGGAATGTATATGGACCAAATGATGGTGCCGGTAGGAGAAGATTGTGGCAAATGTTATTGGAAATTATCTCGCTATTAGACGATCCATGGGTCTTGATGGGCGATTTTAATGTTGTACGATGCCCGGAAGAAAGGAGAAACTCAGAATTCAATGCTTCTAGCGCCGGTTTCTTTAATTCCTTTATTGAGCAAGCAAATTTACATGAGTATCCGATGGGTGGTGGTAGATTTACGTATATGTCGGATAATGGGAGAAATATGAGCAAATTGGACAGATTTCTTGTTTCTAAATCTTTTTGGATCTATGGCTGATGGCGTCGGTAGTGGCTCTGTCGAGGGAGCTTTCTGATCATAGGTCGGTAGTTCTTTCAATTAATGTGTCAAATTTTGGTCCAATTCATTTCTGATTCTATAACTCATGAAAACCAAGGTCTAATGGAGTTCATCAGGTATATGTGTGGCTCGTTCGTATTCAATAGGCCTGCTGATGTGAAAATTGCAACGAAACTAAGGTAGCTGAAAGGAAAATAAAAGAAAAGATGGCTCAGGAGAAGATGGCTATAGAGGCTAGCTATGAGGCATCGAAAGGAGAGATAAATAGGTTGGAAGCTATCGCTGAAAGACGAGATCTATCGGATGAGGAGCTTGAATTGAGAATGCAATGTAAGAATTTGTTAGAGGAAAAGGATCGGCTAAAACTGATTGATTTAAAGCAGAAGTCAAGGGTAAAGTGGGCTCAATTGGGGGATGAAAATTCCTCTTATTTTCATGGTATTATGAATGCAAACTTATCGAACAACCGAATTAGGGGATTATGTATTGATGGGGTCTGGGAGACAAATCCGGGGCTGATGAAAGATTATATAGCAAAGTTTTTTGCTCATAAATTTCTTGAGCTGGAGCCGAGGAGACCGAAGTTGGTTTGTTGGAATGTAGCACGGGTGTTGGTGGAAAATGGTGAGTTTTTAGTTCGGCAATTTGAAAAAGAGGAGATAAGAAAAGCGGTTTGGGATTGTGTGGGAGACCGGGTGCCCGATCCTGATGGATTTAATTTCAAGTTCCTTAAAAAGTGTTGGGATTGTTTTGAACATAATTTTTTTCAATTTGTGCAATGAATTTTATTTTTTGGGTCATTTAAATCCGGGATGCGCGGCTGCCTTTATTTCCTTGATTCCTAAGGTTCCGGATCCAGCTTCTCTATCGGATTACCGTCCTATCAGCCTTATTGGTTGCGTGAATAAGGTTCTATCGAAGGTACTAGTAAACTGTCTTAAATTAGTGATTCCATCTCTTATATCCAAGGAGCAATTGGCGTTTCTTTCGGGTAGAAATATTCTTGATAGCCCACTCATATTGAATGAGTTAATTGCTTGGTTGAAGAAGTCAAAGAAACAAGGTATGTTTGTAAAGCTATACATTGAAAAGGCATATGATACTCTAAACTAGGATTTTCTGGAGTCGGTTCTCATTCAGATGAACTTCTCGACGAGATGGGTTAGGTGGGTTATGGCTTTAGCTAGGGCTGCCCGATCGTTAGTTTTGGTTAATGGCTCACCCTCCCACGAGTTCGTTTGCCAGAGGGGTCTGAGACAAGGTGATCCCATGTCTCCTTTCTTTTCTTTCCTTTTTATTTTAGCCATGGAATCCTTGTCCTGTATTATAAATAGGGCGGCATCTTTTGGTTTATTTCATGATTTGGAAGGGCCTGTGGTTAGGCTAAAACTTTCCCATTTTATCTTCGCGGATGATGTGGTTGTGATTGGGAAGTGGTCGGTTTCAAACGCGTTAAACTTACGCATAATTTTGAGATGTTTTACTTAGTATCCGGCTTAAAAGTTAATTTATCAAAAAGCAATATCTTTGGGATAGGAGTCGGGGAGAATGAAATGGAAAGAATGGCGACAGTTTTGAATTGTAAACTTGGTAAACTTCCATTTTGCTACTTGGGAATCCAAGTTGGGGCCAATATGAATTTGGTTAAGAATTGGAAACCCGTGATTGATACTATAAAGAGTCGTTTGAAAAGGTGGGCGGCAAAAAAGCTGTCATACGGTGGTGGAATCACTCTTATTAGGTCGGTGTTAAGTGCCCTTCCTATGTATTACTTCCCGCTATTTAAAGCTCCGGTGGCGATCATAGAATTAATTGATAAAATTAGGCGAGATTTTTTATGGTCGGGTGGGAAGGAGAAAAGGAACATAAATTGGATCGTATGAATATCATGTGACCTAGAGATAAAGGCGGGGTAGGTCTAGGATCACTTAAAGACTCGAACTTAGCATTACTTGCCAAGTGGTGGTGGAGGTTTAAATTGAAACCGAAAAGCTTGTGGAGGAAAGTGGTGTGGGGGATACATAATAACTCTAGGCAGTGGCTTTTTATCCCAAGAAAGCTTGCCATTGCGGGGCCGTGGAAGTGTATTGCTAATCTGGATGGAGAATTCCAACGCTTCGGGTTAGACATTGAGGGCTTTTTCCAAGGAAATGATAATAGTGGATGGAGTTGGGGGGTGATGCGTCTGGCATATTCTTGGTTAAGAGCATCAAGAAGATTATTTCGGAGGCGAAAGGGCAGTACGGGGCTGATGTGTTTGTATGGAATAAATGGGTCCTCTTGAATAGGGGTGTTCAATTTCGGATATCCGAAAAAATTTCGGATAGTGAATTTCACTATCCGAATCAGAAATTTCGGATATCCGAATTCAAAAAATTTTTGTATTATTTAATAAATATTATAAAAATATAATAGTTTTTATTGAAATTTTTTTCGGATATTCGAAGTTTTTTATTAAAATATCCTAAATATCTAAAAACATCCGCAATATTTAATATTTTTAAAATTTTATAAATTTTTTTGGATATTTCGGATATCCGAAATATCCGAAAATTCTCAAAATCACTATCCGAATCCAAATCCGAAATTTCGGATATCCGAATTTTGGATTTTCAGATATTTCGGATACGGTTTCGGATTCGGATTCGGATATTTTTGAACACCCCTACTCTTGAAAGTAAACTTTCTGGTTTGGAGAGCTTTTATTGACAGGTTACCGCTAAATTGGCCCTCTCGATCCGAAATATTCCAATGGGTAACTTGCAATGTCCTTGCTGCAATGAAGCTATGGAGTCGGCTGAGCATCTCTTTGTTGATTGTTCAATTGCATAGGAGGTATGGGATAAATTGTCTAGTTGGTGTAAGTTAAATTAACTGTTCGGGTTCTCGGTCAAAGATCTGGTGGGTGTCGATACTATTTTAAGGGGTTCACATCGTTGGAAGAAAGCCATCCAAGCTATTGTGTATACTAGTTTTGGTGCATATGGCATGCCAGGAATAGTAAGGTGTTCGATGGTGCTATTGTTTCCTCTGGTAGGATCTTAGAAGAAGTCAAAGTGTTGGGTTTCTTATGGGTGCGTAGCAGATCCAAGTGCCTGAATATTAGGTGGGACGATTGGATGCTATTTAATTTGTATGGTTTGGGTATTCAGTGGTGTAGGAGATACTAGGAGAGATGGAGGTTTATTTTTGATGGTGATTGTCCGTATTGTATATTCTTTTATTGTTAATAATACTTTTGTAGATCTTTCAAAAAAAAAAAAAATCTAAAATCATGTTTTTCTTAATTACTAAGATTTAGAGACCACCATCACATCATTTTTAGTACATGTCGCCCTCCTATTTGCTACTACCATCATGTCATTTCCAATTTCTAAAAGCGTCAAAAGAATAAATGATTAAGGTTTCGATCAAAGCGTTGTTTAGACAAAATTAACCGCTAATATGGTTGTTTAAGGGATTTTCTCCTCGTTAAAAATGCATTGGAACTTGAAAGTTGAAAAAACAACTTAAAAAAACATTAAAATGACATTATATCACAGGTAGCATCAACTTCAAAATATACAAAAACAATTTTCACAAAACGAAAAACAAGAGCAATTGGATTCAACTTTATGATGCAACAACTTTTGTAACTTTGAAATTACAGTTATGCCACTCACCACTAGTTATCCCTCCAGTGTATTATACCCATACAAGACCATCTGATTCTATCACCAGCTGAACCACTTCATCTTCAACATTCATGCCATTGATAACCATATCTACTTCCTGCGATAATATTTTCATAATCTTGTTAACACAAGATTGCCAGAGTATAAAATTATTGTTTGTTTGTTAGAAAGCATACCATGGGAGCTTAAATGCATCTTTCCACCATCCGTGTTTAGAGCAATTTCCAACAATGTTGTCGAGTCGTATAATGATCTCTGAAAACTTTGGCCTTATGGCCAAATCGGGATACCAACATTCCTCGATCAATCTACGAAGAAAGGAAAGAAAAGAAGAATGAGAAACACTCAAAGCTACCTTAGAGGTACAAAATTGGTTTATTCAAGTTAGGTTTTAATCTTAACGGGTAAAAATTAGCTTAAGAGGAAACGGGTCAAATGGTCAATCAGATCAAAAGTTCCCCAAAGCATTGTTAACACAAAATCTTTTTATCTTTTTATTCAAGAAGTAAGATCACTACTAAAACAATATAAACTTCTACATCATAATTGAAATGCTAACTATTTATAAAATTATTGACATAAAATGTTTCAGGTCAACCCAATCCGAATAAGAAACTACCCATTTGACCCGAACCCATTACCTCCCATTTCAACCCACACAAGAAAATACCAGTTTTGACCTGAACCTGTGCCCACCATTTTGAAGATGTTGTGTACAAAAGGACTCACTCTTTTAAGTATGGAGGATAATATTTAGATTTTGACTTGAATGATGGTCTCTTGACATCTACACACATCAGCTTAACAACCTCCTCGGGAGCCTTGGGATGAAATGGTTGGATGCCCTCCATCATCTAACACCATTGTAAACAAAATGAAGATCAAAGTTTGAGATAAATGTTGTAAGATAATCTTTAATTTTCATGAAAATAACAAAACAACTATTACAAAATGATATGATGAAAATAATGAAATACAAAAAGAGATTTATAGATTTATGCAAATATATGATATGATATATATTACTTTCTATTAGAGATGACAAAATGATATGATATATTACTTTATACAAGAGATGACAAAATGGACGGGTCAGGCGCTTTGGCTAACATGTCAGGTTTGAGTCGACACATATATTTTGTAGAATTTTCATGAGTTGTGTGTAGCCGGGCCAATCCACAACCACTATTGTCATTTTTATATTCATTTATAACTAACTGCCTAGTGCATTACATAGACTAAATCATATTACTAATTTACAAGGTCTTACACATTTTCAAGACACTTTGGGCAAATCTGGCACCTTTGATCCATTTGGCAACTTTCCATCTTAGTTAAGACCTTAGCTTTCACATTCACTTGTCAGACAAAATGATTTCCCAAATCAACTTATCTACCCATAAATGAAATGAATTTGCCACCACAGATTTATAGATTATATGAAATGTAAACACATATACCCAATACCCGTGGGTAATACTCAAGTACCCAATACCCTTCCCATACCCAACCATTAATATCCTTATGCGATTACGTGTATTTGTTATTAGAAGCTGCGTAATTGAAGATCTACATCTATTTAACGAGTATAAGAAAAGTTACCTCGTATAAAATAAGGCCAAAAGAGTACACATCCACACCTCTATCGAATAGTTCATCTTTATAAATCTCTGGTGCGATGTATAAATCTACAAACGACACCCAGATTCAATTATTCATATGTATAATATTCGAAGTCAGTCTCAATGTTGATGATATACAATGTGATGTTTCACCTTTTTTTGGTCATAACTGTGCTACAAAACATAACATCAATGGTAAAAGAATAATCTTCATGTTTTTCGAGACTTACTTGATTCATCAATGGTAAAAGGTCGCGCTAATCTTGCTTTATCAGGTGAAATTTTAGACAATCTGATTAACCCAAATCCTGCAATCTTCAACTGGCCCGCACTATCCAGCAAAATATTTCTGGCACCTTACCAAAATTTCAATATTAAAAAAAATCTCAAATCACAACTCATACAAGTTATGTTAACGAATAATCAACTTATATTAGTTTCCTTACTTTGGCCTTAAATCACAGTGAATGATTGGGTCTGGTTTACATTCATGAAGATAATTCATTCCCCTGCCAAATCACATTCAATTTAGATGTGAAAAGTGTCGGATAAAAACTATATAATACGCTAAATGGGTGAGTAATCAACTTATATAGTTATGTTACTGAATAATTAAACAATTTGATACATTTCCTTTTCAGCTAACATTAAACATTTTAACGCATTGACCCACTATTAATCAGATACAACCCGAATTTACTCGTTACCATAAATGGATTTAATTACCCTTCTAACATACATGAACTGAACTTACAAACATGTGTGTAACAGTCTACTTGCCTGGCAATATCAAGAGCAAATCTAAGAGCTTTGGATGGCGACAAGCGTCCTTTCTTTTGAAGATAGGCTCTAAGGTCACCCTGAAAATACATCATGAATTCAAGCTTTTTATGTTATTATGAAATCAGACTGTTTAATTTAGTATTTCGCCCTTTCCGATTATTATTTTAGTGTTTTCTTTTGTTATCTTTGACTTACACCGGGTGATACTCTGAAACAATCATCATGGGTACATTTTGGGTGACAGCTCCAACAAACTGAACCACGTTAGGATGCCGCACCTTCTCCAACAATGTCAACTCATATTTGAAAGCATTTCTGCATTAATTATGAAGAAAAAGAAGTGTAATGCTAGTTATTAGAGTGTAAAGTGAAGCCATACTACAGTGGTTGTGCAGGTTGGGTAAAAGATCAACAAGAGCTTGGAACAAAACATGAAACCTTCAATTACAGGCCAAAGCAGTTTAAACTGACCAACAATAATAATGTATTAAATACGATCTTGTAATGCAAATTACTACAATAATAATCTGACTTTATTATCAATATCCATAAGTAAATAATGCAGTATATATGATCTCAAAATCCAAATTATTATAATAATAATCTGACTTTTGAAAAAGAAATTTTAGGATGGATTAAAAATACAATTTGGGTGATTGACCTGTTGCCTGTTGGACCCTTTCAACCCATATTATTCAATCCCTTTTTAACTATTATTTTTCTTATTATAATTTTGCCCATTTGACCCGACAAAGATTAATCATAACAAAAATCGACCAATTGACAGATCTGAACTGACACGTGTCACACCTCTATATCAAATGTGCAAAAGTCAGATACAATAATATAAAGTCAAACATAAATGGCTGGAACCAGGCTAGATGTGTACTGTGACTTTGAAAACTGCAATAAAGACAGCCAATAATCATTTGCTTCATAAATCAAATACTAGCGGGTCCCAATCAGATCATATTACATCAAGGGTGGGGGGTTGGGTGTAGTGGTTATTAAGTAGGAGTTAAAGTGGTGTGCTCATCCCAACCAAAGGTTGTGGGTTCGAGTCTTGGTGGGGGCAACTCTTAAATTATTTAGGTGTTGTCCATTCTATCCTAGTTAATTTAGGAGTTGCTGTTCAAAAAAAAAAAAAAAAGATCATATTACATCAAATATTTATGGGTCATATGTGGATATAGTTATATATAAATAGTCAAATTAAAAAGAATAACTAAAAAGGAAACATGTCAAATGGGTTAATATAAGTGTAATTTTGGTGCATAAAACCTTCTAAATAACTTTATTAGAAAAAATAGATTATTCTTAATAATAAAACTTATATGTTCATATCACAAGCTGTACTTATTCAGGTAAGAAGCGTTTGGGTTTGTTTGGATCAACCTAACCACACCTGTATTACTTTTTTGACACATTACCCAACCCGCCCATATCCAAATCCATGATTAAAAAAAAACATCTGTGTTACGGTTATAACTTTTATGCCCATGTATAAAGGAACATTTCATCTAGTTTGTATAAAAAAGCTAACAGATTAAAAAAGGATATCTAACCACATACATGCTTTCAGGGTCAGAGTAGTTGTCTCTGTCTAGTATCTTCACTGAAACTTTTGTGCCATTCCATTTAGCAACTTGATAGGTTCCCTGTCACAATGTACAAAGGTTGATATAAGCTTTTTGATAGAATGAGAGAATTATATAACCCATAAAAGTCAGATAATGTGTGTATACACACAAACACACACACATGTGTGTATACAGATGGTGGGTTGGTGGGCCTTGGTACCGGGTCAAAGGGGTAGTAGCCTAGTGGGGTTAGTGGATGAATGGTTAGCTATTGTTTAGGCAGTAACTGCAGCCTAATTGGCTATTGTTTAGGGAGTAACTGCAGCCTAATCGCCCCTATTCTTCCTATTTATGTTTACTTCTTAGGATGTGTGTGGCTGTCTTTGTTTAGTTTATCAAAAGTAGGGTTTTTAAACCTTGTAATCGGAGATCACCCTTCTCGAACAGGGCTCTATCTGTACTTTTTATTTGAAGTTAATCAAGCCAGCTTTTTGGGTTCTATCATTTTGGTTCCATTGCCGGGAAATTGAATGGCACCTGCAACCTGGAACTTGGCAGATCAACTAGCAACCATTGCAGCAAAACTAGATGTCATTCTTGCATCTTTGAGGGACGATGTTGAAGAAATCAAAGTTCAAATGATTAGAGATTGTTGTAACAGTGAAGAATCAGAGGATAGTTTGAAGAACACGGTGGTTGAGGAACTACAGGGGTCTGAGCATGACCCTCTTCAGTCACTTAGATCCGGCGTTAGTGGCAGAATCACTGACCAAAGAGACATAAGCGGTGATGGGATCGAGGGTACCAATGAAATGGATAACGGAATGCACACGGCAAAAATGATGGCACCGCAATTGAAGCTTGGGCACCAGAAAAGAAATTAACAACAAAAAGCAGCCATGATCGGAAGAGGAGAGGAGAAATTAGTGAAATTAGAGGCTTGCTTGAAGATATTGATCCGCCAATCTCGTTAGCTGCAAGGCGTCAAGGAAATAAAATCGTGTTGATTTCTTCCACATATACACATCTGAAACGCAATGAATTCCTGAAGTATGCCTTTGATCTCCCTTATTTGTGCCCTAGGACACTCTTGTCTGATCTAGCAAGTTCTGAAACTTACCAAGCAACACTGGCACTTGCGAAACACGTGGTTGTAATTTTTATCATTGTGTGGGACCCAAGAAAGGGAAGGGCAATCAAAAGTCAGCAGTCTTTCATCTCCTATCTGTGGAGCCATTTGAGTACTGGTCCAGCTTCGACTTGAGGTCAAGTCGCTTGTTCAGGGAGGATGCATTGATACAAACCCAGATCCTAATTGGGTGGGTTGGTGGGCCTTGGTACCGGGTCAAAGGGGTAGCAGCCTAGTGGGGTTAGTGGATGAATGGTTAGCTATTGTTTAAAGAGTAACTGCAGCCTAATTGGCTATTGTTTAGGGAGTAACTGCAGTCTAATTGCCCCTATTCTTCCTATTTATGTTTACTTCTTAGGATGTGTGTGGCTGTCTTTGTTTAGTTTATCAAAAGTAGGGTTTCGAAACCTTGTAATCGAAGATCACCCTTCTTGAATAAGGATCTATCTGTACTTTTATTTGAAGTTAATCAAGCCGGCTTTTTGGGTTCTATCACAATAATTCATTAGATGTTATATTAAAGGTCAGGCAATGCTGAAATTTAAAGATGTTCATTAGCTTCTTAATGCAACACAAGGAAAACGGGTCAAACATATGAAAATTATCCAAAGTCTACTTTTAGCTTATAAATACGGTTTACAAACTTCCTAAATCATATCGCTAACGGATTTGATTAGGATTGTTATAATCTTGTCTTTGTAAATGTAATTAACACAATAATTATTTAATAAAAATCTAAAATTGGACAAAAATGAATGTGGGCAACCTGACTAGTATTAACATATGACTAGTTTCATCAGAAACCTCTACTGATCCGTTACCCAACCCGCTCATCTTCCAACATGTACCCTTCTCCCAATCTAGAGACAAACTATATTGAAAGAAAAACAATCTTACCTTTGAGATGCCATCACTTTTGCGAATTTGAAGCTCTAGCGGATTGAGCTCATACTCCGGAACTTCTCGAGGATTCGCAACAGCCATAGGTGTCTTTCTAGTTTTCTACCAAAACCTAAACATATTCATCACAACATCCCAAATAGAAAGCACCAACATACTAAAAACATTAACCACAAAATACCGGAACTTTAGCTCCTCGCGCCTTCAATATATTGTATGTCTCCACATTCCCATAGTACTTAGCATCAGCAGCAGCCTGTCACGATAAAAGTCATCAGTAAACAAATACATATTTGTATCAATACAACCCAAACAAAATAAACATGAAAACCCAAAACAATCCCATCTCAAAATCAATAATCAAGTGAATATTACATTATGATGAATCAATCTTGATTTCTTATGAGCAATCTTGCCTCAAATGAAACGAAAAAAACAGATTTTAGAACGCAATATAACACAATTTGTTAGAATATAAGCTAACCAATGTCAAAATCAAATCCAAACTCATCAATTCGTCAAATTCAATCATATAATCAAACAATTATCTTCCAAAACAATTCAAACATGATTAAATCAGATGCATACCGTACTGCCCCACCGATCACGAGCATCAATGTTAGCCTTACGATTCAAAAGCAGCTGAACAACATCAACATGCCCTTCACAAGCAGCGATATGCAGAGCCGTACGCCCATCAAGATCAATACTATTAACATCAACCCCATCATCAAGCAAATCCCTAACCCCCTGAACATCCCCTTTACAGGCAGCAAACAGCAACTGCATAGTCGAATCAAGGGTCCCAGGGAGCGTGAGATCATCATCCTTCGACGGCGTCCGACGAAGTGGGTCAAGCGACGATTGCCGACCGAATCTAAACCTCACGTTGTTCGATCGTGGGTCCATCGAACTCTGCCGCTTGAAGCTGAACTTCGCCGAGAGCTTCATCGAACCCGTGGAGAATTGACGCGAGATCCCGCGTTTCAATTGGGCTGCTCGCTCCATAACGATCTGGGTGTCGATTAATTTCAATTATATTGATCGAAAACAGAAGAATCAATCAATCGATCGATTGATGAATTAATGGGTGAATTGGGTGATGAATTAGACCATGATTGGGGCAATCGAGAGCTGATTTGGAGCTCCCGATTGGGTGATTGGAGGTTTGAATGGAATGTTGAAAAGGGTGGAATGATTGATTGAATTTGTGTGAAATGCGATGATGATTATGATGATGATGATGATTGTTGTTGTTGTTGTTATATTGATGTTGAATTATTATTATTGAAAAAGAGTGTGAAATTGTCTGTAAATCTCTGTGTTGATCTCTCTGCCACTCGGTTTATCCGTGAAAGTCGTTGTAGCGTTTCTTTATTTTGTTTTAGACCCTTTTATTTTCTAAAGGTATTTGTCGGCAACCTTCCTGTTATTATTATTGTCATATTATATTACTAGTTTTAATAAATTAGTATATTATACGAGTTGAATAAATAAAATATTAAATATAATAAGATTTTTAATTGTAAAATGATATTTAAAGATAAGATACGATTGAAATTACGTATAAGGTCTATAAGTAATAAAACAATGATATCGACTTTTTAAACTTTTGTTTTAAACCTTTTTTGTTTTTTTCTCAAAAAAATAAACATTTTGTTTCAAAAAACCCTTTTAAGAAAATAATACTTTTAATTTTCTTATTATAACTTTCAGTTCTAATTATTTTTGGTTTATAAAAGATTTGCTTTCTAAAAAACATCAATTTTAAAATATATCGTATTTTTTAAAAAGTTTGATATTTTAGAAAGAAAAAATTATTTTATAAATTTTTTCCCTTAGAAATAACATTAATAAAAAGATGTATTTTTAATTTATTATAAATTATTTTCAATCTAAAAAAAGAGTTATATATATTAGTAATTAATGTAATTATTTAATAGGAGAAATAAACGAAAAAATTATGGTGGAGAGAATTGTGGTACTGCTATGTGTTCTATTTAGTTATTTTTTTCATTAGAATAGGTAGATTATATATCTTTTTTAGAAAATTTGAGATGGTTGAGGGTAGAAATTTAGGTAATACGTAGGATGATTTTCGTACTTGTGGTGGGTTTCTTTATGTGAAAAGATGTTCTTTTTATTCATTTATTGGTTGGGCAGAAATTTAGGTAAGATGGTTTGCGTACATGTGGGGGTTTCTTTTTGATGATGGTCTTAGATTCGAGCGATGTGGACGAACTGATATACGAGCTTCCATTCGGGAACGCACTAGCCTAGAGCTTCAAAGTTTCGCACTCGAGTAATGAGATGATTAGGGGGACTAGTGGACCATCAGTGATCAAAATAGTTGCTTAAAAATATTGAATGGTAATAATTGAATATATATATATATATATATATATATATATATATATATATATATATATTATATGTAATTAGTCTATGTAAAGTGATAACTAAATAAATAATAAAATGGTTCAAATGTTTTGTTAAATATACTTGTGTCCAGAAAAAATACTATATATAAAAAAGTTAATTTTAATTTTACTTCCTAAGATTTGATTAAAGTAACCATCTTCCTCCAAAAGTTAAAAACATTAATTTATCTCCAAAAGTTTTATTATTTTAGATAAAGTTGAAACAATTAGTGAAACTTATGAATTAAAATTGAAACAACTTATGAAACTTTTAGAAGTAAATTGATGTTTTTAATCTTTTGTAGGGAAATGGTTGTTTTTAACACATCTTAAGGAGTTAAATCGAACTTTAACTCTATATAAAATGTTAAATTTAGTGGTGCCAAATACAATTTTTCTCAATATAAGTTGTAAAAGGAAATACAACATATTATGTTATCTATTTAAGAAGCACAAGATACTCTTGGATCGTTACGGGTTTAGAACATAGTTTTTGTAATAATGATTAACAGATACGGAACTTCTATTAATCACAAGGCACAACATTATTACAATCGTGTGATAGGGTCAAGCATGAGTGCGCCACGCATAGAGTGACAAGAGAAAATAAATTCTATCTTTTTATTTGTCATAGTAATACACTTCATCATCTTCTATTCAAGTTAAACTTCACGGTCATACCAACACACCATTACTCCCTTCAAATACATGTATACTTAACACAATCATTATCTATGTGGCACCAATACTTCATCGGTGTCACTAACCTTATAATTAGAGGTCAAAGGTTGTTTCTACAAATCTAAGAGGTGTTTTTATAAAATCTAGCAACTTTGACCTGAATAAGGTCAACTCATATTTTTGAACACTAACATACCCACATTAAAAGGCATTAATGAAGAGTAAATGATCCAAGCCGTCCAACAATAAATAAAAATATAATAATGACTGATCCATTTTTGGGGTTTCAAATCAAGTTACCAATTAAGACAAAACTCGATTATTTCAATATCAGATGCCCATAAATATGTTACAAGTGGAGAGCAATGACCCTACATCCACTATTCTATTTATCAACTACTTGCCACATATTTATTGCTTCCAAAATCCAAACTCATTCTCATTGAACAAGTCAACTCATATTCAACATACATAATTCATAATGACACCAATGATATATATTTATATGATAAGATATGTTGAATAAAATCCCCATAGCCCTTAGTGACAAGCCACGTGTCACGTGTTTTAGTGAGTGGTGAGTAAATGTGTTTATCGAAACATAAAATACTAACGAAGACTTTACACGCGTTTGACACATCTTTGTATATGATAACACATCAAAAAACCCTGATGCATTATTAGAATAATTTTGACGCACTGTTATACCCACCCTAAGTTTAACACGCTTTAAAAAAGTTTATTTTTAGTCCTATTTAAATTAGCTATATAAAGATACTTAATTCTATGGTTAATAATGATCCATGTTTGAAAAGATAATAAATGGAACAAAATAAAAAAATCATCAACAAGTAACTATTACCCTTGTCTAAATTTACATGAGATGGAGCCCATGTGATTAGGGCTGCAAACGAACCGAACGAAAACGAACAAAGCCTTGTTCGTGTTCGTTCATTAAGAAATAAACATGTTCATGAACTGTTCACGAACACTTACCGAACGGGTTTCCTTGTTCGTGTTCGTTCATTAAGAAAATGAACATGTTCATGAACTGTTCATGAACACTTATCGAACGCAAACGAACACAAACAAAACCAAACGAAAACAAACAAATGTTCATGAACATGACGAACACAAAGAAGTCCATAAACACAAACTAATACAAATGATCACATATTTATTTTAGAAATAAAATCAGCATTTTCATCACAAAATTTATAAAAAATAAATAAACATGTAACATAAATATCTAAAAACACTTGACATACTTGTCATAAAAATAACTAGCACAAAAATTAAAAACATAATCGAACATATTAACGAACATAAACGAACACATTATCGAACGTTCACAAACGGACATTAACGAACATAAAAGAACACATTATCGAACGTTCATGAACATAAACGAACGAACACAGCTTGTGTTCTTGTTCGTTCGTTTAACTAAACGAACGAAATTTTCTTGTTCGTGTTCGTTCATTTACTAAACGAACGAACATAAACGGACTTCCCGTCAAACAGTTCACGAACTGTTCGCTGAACGTTCAGTTCGTTTGCAGCGCTACATGTGACCACACTCTCATCTTAATTAACCATTAATTAGAATTATCAAATACTGATGTCACATGACACTATGGTCACTACATGGACTCGTCTTTTTATTTAGGTAAATTGGATTTTAATAATCCAAACTATTAACTATTGGTCGATAATAACCCATATTATAAGTTTGACTAGTAATAATCTTAAATTTAATTTTTATTGTCAAGAACAATTATAGTAGCATTATTATCATCGATTTACACTTGATTTCCACTTATTTTTCACTTTATTTCGTTGTATGTTTCCCTATTTTATTCACAATTATCATCGTAAGCAAAATCGAGTGAAATACAAGTGTAATTTAATAAATGATTATGCTTATAGGATTGCACTCGGCAATGAAAATGAAAGTTAGGATTATTGTTGACAAATTATAGTACAGATTATTATTGACTAATAAGTTATAGTTTGAATTATTAAAATTCAATTTGACTTTTATTTATATGTATGTAATATTATTTGATCGGCAAACATACAAATACTCTTTACTATACACTTGTTCCACTCATAAAATTACTATAACTGTACTATGCAAGATCTGAACGCGTAATAATAATATCAGAAATTTCAATGTTAAAGACGTGTATATTTCATATGAGGCCAAAGCCTAAACAAATCGACTCATTCATGAGCCACAACCACCACATGCTACACGATATTTCTCATGAAAACAACCCAACAAAAGTTCGCATATGTATAACCATGCATTTCCATATGAATTTGAGTTTGGATTCTAGTGATTGTGGTCACTCGTTTATATATCATCCACTCTTGTTTTAGTATATGTTAATAGCTAAATTGTTATAATATTTTATAATTCTTTGCCATTAACTCTAGTAAGTGTTTTTGCCATTTGACTTTTCATAATTGTATTCACGTTGATGATTGATCCAAAGCATAATAATATCATTTCATAATTTTAAGAAGAGTAGTGGATGGAGATCTTATAAATATATATAAATTAGAGCATCTATTTGTACATCATTAGTGTTATCAACAGCGGATGTAGCACCGATATTATTAGTAATGTTTTATAACCGTACATGTAAGCAAATTATTCGTTTTATATGTTTGCTGATCAGGTTAGTTTTAAAAACCGAATGATGTTATAATAACTCAAAAACTAAAACTATATAGTTATACCTAATTTATAACAAAATAGTAAACTATCTTAAACTTTTGGTGTGGGTTTTCAGTTACAATAAAATATGAAGTTTTTAATAAACAAAGTATAAAGCATTAATAGCAACAAACTAGAAATGAGATCTATAAGAAAAAAATTAAAAGAAGTAAAAACTATTGATATTCAGTCTGGTACCCTCTTCAACCCGTCAATCCGGTAACCGACTAGTTCAAATGAGAATGGTTTAAATACACTCAACTAGTGACTAGTCGATCAATGTGATCACAATATCCATTAAACAAGTCAGGAGGTGTGGAGTGCATACTCGTTTGAGTTTATTGTGATCTTCGATATTAGTAAGTGGACAACGCCCCTGGGAGCGGATCCAAGGGGCAGAGCTCCTGGCTGGGGTCCAAGGGGAGAGCCCCTGGCTGGGGTTGAGCTTTTTTAAAAATTGATTTTCTCAAAGATTCACATGTGAAATTCGAAAAAAAAGTGAGTCTTTTTAAATATGAAAATAGTCTTTGGCAGTTAACCCCATCACTATAAAAATACGAATTTAAAATATGATCGACACTTTTTCGCTTTTCTGGTTCAAGAAACTCTCTCATCAATTCACATATCGTTCTTAAATTTCTGAGTATTATCTGATTGAAAGTTTGAATTGAACCCCAAATAGTTTCAATCTGAAAGTGTTTCTCACGACTCTCAGATCATCCAGTTTTTTTGAAACAATTTCTGAACATCGGTTCCCTATCCGATTGGTCCGACCGGCCTATCTAGTTCGTTTCTGCATAATACCACCACTACCACTAGAATTATGATTATCAATGGATTTCTAATTCGTTTGTGTGCTTCAAACCACAATAAACCAACTGTATTCCCGTGAAATGGAAATAGAAAAGTAGAAATTACGATATATTTGTGAAATGGAAATAGAAAATTAGAAATTACGATAAATTTTAGATAACTGATGAAAAACAAGCAACCTACAGAACCATAGTTAAGGACGGGATGCAACTTCTTTAAGGTTCACTCATCCAATTGCGAACTTACTGATCGCTGATGATTGATGTATATAAAGGTTCATAAAAAGAACGGCAATTGAAACTTTTGGACGCTCGGGGTAGATTGTGGTGGAGGGTAGAGGATGACATCGGATTCCTTAAGGCATTAAGCTAAACCATCAACATTATGCTTATCTTTCGCTGCTTGTTTGAAGTTGCTAAACTGTTCTTGAATCAAAGGATTTAGGCTTTAGAACTAAACTTCAATGGTTTATGACAACCCTAATGGATTGATTTTCTTCAGCGCCGTAGTTGCTCAAGCAACGCTCAAGCATCATAAGTGGAGGCGCTTGCTTGTTAAGAGCCCGAAGAAACCAGGTTCAATTACTCGATACTGAACATACAAATTTATTATTACGAGCTCAAATACAACACAAACAGAACACACAACACAAATAGAACACAATCAAGCGTTACTAACACATACGTTTATATAACCACGACTAAACGGCAATCACACGCCACACCACCTGAGCATGTAACAAATCCTCCCTTGTCTTCACACATGCATACAAACAAATTGCCCATAATTCCAAATAACATCAACCATATGTATATGTATGTATGTATGTTTGTATTATTTTTATCGCCAAAGCCTAGAAACATCAACTCAACTCATTCACGGGCCACAACCACCACTTGCTTCCCAACGTTTCTGCCAGAAAACAGCCCAACCAAAGCTGCGGGTGCACTCTCGAGCCCTTCAGCAATGTCTTCAATGTAACAAATCTTCCCTTGTTTTATCAAAGGTATAATCATTTCCATGTACTTTGGATACAAGTGATAATACTGAGACACAATGAACCCTTGCATGAGCACGCTCTTTGCTATTATATGAAATAAGTTGCGCACCCCCTCCCCTTGCTCTAGGTTGTATTGTGAAATCATCCCGCAAGCTGCAATCCGACCGTTTGATCTCATATTTGAGAGTACTGCCTCCAACATCTTTCCACCAACGTTCTCAAAGTAAATATCAATTCCATTGGGAAAGTACCTGCGGCATTGAGTTAGAAAAAACATCTCAAAAACTAATTCGACTATGATCCTGCTTTATCTTGGTTAAAATTGGGTGGGTCGGGTAAAAGATCAAAATGGCTAATTTTTTAATCAGATCAAAGCGGATTGGGTTTGTTGGGTTGACTTGGAACACATTTTGTCCATAACTTCTAGTAAAAAATTATGAATATTCAGTGTGGTACATACAAAAACAAAAATTATACTATTTGATAATAGTCTATTAATAAAATGTTTTAGGAGGCTGTATGCATTAAAATAACAGTTTGGATGGCTTTCTACCCATTTGACATTTATCATTTTAACGATTTCTTAAAAATTATATTGGGGAGACAACTATGTTGCAGGCTAACTAACCTCTTTAGAGCTGCATCTAGGTCTTGCTCTTCCTTGTAGTTAAAAGCCTCATTAAATCCAAATTTATTCTTCAACAGATCAACCTTAGGTGATGAAATACACATACGAAATGATTTAGATACAAAAAAATAACGATTATCGTGACATTAGAATGAAAAAGTTTATGGTGTAGCAAGGAATTAACAGTTGTTTGTAGGTATTAGGACAAAAAGAAATCAGAAACCAACATAGCTAATCTCATAAGGAAGATAAGTTAAACATACCGCAGCTTTTATATAGTATAAACTGTAATAAAAGTTATAAAATACACCAACCTTCTCTTTTGTACCAGCACTCCCAACAACATAGCATCCTGCCAACTTTGCAAACTGACCAACGAGCTGACCAACTGCACCTGAAGCGGCTGAAACAAAGACATACTCTCCTTTCTTTGGAGCAGAAATCTCATAGAAACCAACATAAGCAGTCATACCAGGCATACCTAGAAACAATTCAAAGATAAAAATTAGAAGGTAGAGGTAAAATGGGCTTACAGTGCCGGGTTGACCCAAAACACTTATTGTCCAATTCATTTTATAAATATTTAGTGTCAGGCATGGTTAAAAGTAGTATATTACTTCGGTTGTAATCTGATCTTGTAAGTAACATAATAAAAGAGCTTCTATACATTAAAAGCACACTCGCTTTGACATGTTTTCTTTCTAGCTATTTTTCCATATTAGCAGCCTAACTTGTTAGAGATAAAACATAGCCCGAGTCAACTTATTTTGAAGTAAATGGGAGGAAATTCACTTCTCTATGAAAAGGTAAGAGACATGAAGAACCTTCATTGCCTCTTCTATTCACCAGTGCATACTTTAATGGAGTGGACTTTTCATGAACAAATAAGTGTTGGAGTTCAAGAATCGAAGGATGATTCTGTGGCTGATATTTGGTGAAAACGATGAACAGATATAATTCGACAAAGGAAATTTTGTGATTTCTTGATGATGATCATTGTCTCGGATCATGCTATATATACATTGAGGGCAACGGCTTGTTGGCGCCAAAAAAACTGATTGTTACTACGGTTAACGTAACGACAACCACTAAACCATAGTTATCATTTCTAACCTATGATTACATATGACAAGTTCAAGAAGTATAATGTTACTTGTCACAATTATAATTACAAGTAAACATATAATCTATGTTAAGTTTAATATAATCAATATACTTGTCCTGAAAATTAACATGTTGGACTATATATTATTTGATTTAATAAGAATTTTAACTTTACTTAAATGTCTAAAACACACTTCAGTAATAACAAAATAGAATCAATTATTCATTTATGGGTAGTAAGCACAAGGCTCTCAGAGACAACATTTATTGTGTTAGATGCCATAAACTAGACCATACTTCAATTTAACAACCATAATTTCTGATCCACAGTGCAATTGCACATGCTTGTGATCTTTCAACAGCCTGGATCCTTTCATTTATGTTTTAAATGCTTCTACAACTTGCTATATGCCCCATGGGCCATGACTCTACTTAATATACATACTTGTCATTTTACACACACACACATATCCAAACCAATATCAATTAAACAAAAAACATACCAAGAATTCCTGTATAATAAGATAGAGGCACATCGGTATGTTCTATCTTGAATAGAGTTTCGGGAGCGTTGATAATGCTGTATTCCTCCCATCCAGTAAATCCCCAAACTAGGTCACCTTTCTTGAAGTTAGAATGCCCAGAATCAATAACTTTAGCTACTCCATATCCAGATATAGGCTGCAAGGTGGTAAAGATTACATCAAAACACAAGCTGACATAGTAAAATGATGTCCTTCAATTGTATGTTAGAGTTAGTTGGTGTAATCAAAGTAGTTACATTGGCTTTATTGTACAACATCACTTAACTGGTGGTGGGTTCTTGTTATCTAAAGCAATTATAAAAAGTTCATGGCTTGAACAAAGTGATATACCATCTACCTAAATGCCTAATTACTCCACTCCCTAACTAGTACTTGGTTTTAAAAGCGAGAGGCAAGAAGCAAGAGCTTCACGTACTACATACAACCGCATAAGGCTTACGTACAAGCTAAAACTGCATAACTCTCGTTTCTTTTACATATCAGCCTTCTTCATCAAGTAACCATTCATTAACCTCTTCATTTTCTTTTTATCATTTTACATAGCTACCAGAGGACCCTAAGTTTAACCAGTTTTGATTCACGCGCATCGCCGGTTTCCAAAACCAAAAACTAGTATATGTTGATGGTTAACTTTTTTATTATGTTGGATTAATCTTGATGGGTACGGGTCGTTGGGACTCGGGTCATGGATACGGGTTACGAAGTGTATTATTTTAGTCACATGTTTTATTATTTGTAAGAGTCATGGGTTAGTTGGATTTTGTTAGAGTCGAAATAGTTGGTTAGTAGGTTAGTGGTTCTCAATATCTTTAGGAGCAAGTTCTATTTTTCTTATTTAATGTAATGTTGATCATGAATGAACAACAAGAGAGTTCAAGCAGTAAATTGTGTGTTTCGAGTGTGTAGATTGGGGCCTGAACCAACATATTATAGCATAGGGAATTTTTGTTATTCTATCTAGTATGTGCTGTAACTACTTAACTTTTTGTCCATATCGACTAAATATAATAATAATTATCTGAGAACGTCTAATGTAGCAATCTTAGAAATACGATTAAATGAGAAAAAGCCTGCTTCATTTCTTCTGTTTAGGGAAATTATTAACCCCTTTCAAAATTCACATTATTGCTCACTTTATAGGCTTGACCCGCACCACTTTAGTGGAGATAAACACCCGCCAAAAGGCCATCTTAAGCAACTATCTAATTATCATGCTCTACAAGGCCGTCCTCGAGAATCGTCAAAAGTTTTTGGATCCTGAGTGAGTAGAAAATAATGGGCTCCTATAATACAGTTAATAATTTGTATGAAAAAAATTTATAATACGACAATGTTTTTATACGAATAAACAAAATAAAAATATTGTAGCAAAATAATCTAAAAAGTTTATAATCACTTTATTTTTAAAATTTTGGTTTTAAATAGGGTTTAGATTATGTAATTGGTAGTGAGCTAAACTAATTAAAATGTTAATGCATTCTAAGGTTTAATTTAGTAAATATTTAAATTATTATTAGATTTGTTAATGAACCATAGGTTTATATATATATATATATATATATATATATATATATTATATATATATATATAATATATATATATTGTTAATGAACCATAGGTTTAAATATATATATATATATATACACACACATATATATAATATAAAAAACTTTTTTAAACATTTCAGTCCTTTTGGAAGATTAGATCTGGCCTTGGACAGTCACCTACCCCACCCCTTCAAAGACACCCTGTTGCTATGGGGTTAGGGTATAGCTATACTTAATTTGTTTAACAACAACACCTATGATTTTTCTTTTTTTTTTGAAGAGCAAACGTGTGACCCTCCTTCGGAGGATAAATGTTATTTTAATTGGGTCCACCTATCCGTTTCTCAGTCGGGACGCACCCCGAACCCTCTTAAGAGGAAACCCATTACTGGGAATACCCAGGCTCAACTCCGGGCATTTTTGCTCAAAGTGAGATTTAAACCCATTACCTTTCAATATTTACATACCAATGATCCTTAGTTCAGATGGTTAAGTGATCCTTAGCTCAGGTGGTTAAGGTGAGGTACCCAAAATCTCGTAAAAACAGGTGGAAGTCCCACCTGTGACAAAAATAAAATGGAGTTTTAGGTGGGCCGGGGGTTTACTCAACTAATATGAGTTTTCATGAGCTGTCTCAGGGGTTTCGTACCTAAATAACAGAGATGAGCGGGTGGGCAAGTGGCACGTCAATAACGTATGATTTTTCTAAGCCAAATTTTCCTTAGGGCTCCCTTCTTACCACCAGCCCTCAAGCTATACTTATTGACACAAAGAAATCATAATTCTGCACAAAATCACATTCGCATACAAAACATTACCTCACTTTCTCCTAATCCCACACTTCAATTACACAAAAACATAACCCTAAGAACAAATCGTGCAATAAACAACATGATTTCATCTAGAACTGAAACAGATAATGAGAAATCGAAGTTACCGACCGAACCAGGAGTAAACGAATCGATGTAACTTCCTTTCGATTCGCTCATTCTTCCACGCATGTACGGATCGCACGAGAGATAGAAGTTCTTAACAATAACGCCATTAGAACCTTCTGGAAGCTTGAGGCTGATGGTGTTGGAATCAATGAGGAGCATGTCGGATTCCTTCGGGAAGCCATTAACGTAATTCTTCAATACGATCTGTTTGTTCTTCACTTGTTCTTCCATTTTGAGTGATGAATTGGTGTTGAATGCTGCGATTAGCGACGAAGGAGATTGAAATGAAGGTGTAGAATGATCGCGAATGGGTTTAATAGGTGGTGGTGTAGTGATGTGGGTGGATGATAGGGGGAACACGTATGTGTGATGACTATTGAGTGAGTGTTCACATGTGATGTGATGTGAGAAAACATGAAGATAAAAGGCAATTTGAAATTGAACAAAAGGTTTCATTCACGTTAAACACGTTATATTATGTCGGGACACTATGAATTCAAGCTTGAAATTTTCAAATATTTTGGTTTCGAAGTTTCGAATAGTTTGGATTCGGCTATAGAGTCGGATCATTTTGCAAACCTTAGTTTGAAGAAGGTAATATGAGAATTAATTTTACTTTTATTTTATGAGATAAATAGATTACTCATATAAAGGATTTCAGTTTAGGAAAACTATATTTTTTTTTTATTTTTTTAAATAAACTTAAAAGACACAACAAAATGCAAATATCATAACATGATTTGTTGATAGTAGAAAATAAATATAAAAGAAGACAAAAGGCAAGAAGAAAACGTCTTTTTTTTCCATTTTTCTTTGTTAAATGATAAAAGCATACAACAAAGTACAAATACCATAACAAGATTTATTAATAGGGGAAGATAAACATAAAAGAAGAAAGACATACAACCCCTAACTCTTGTATCTAAAAGCATTCACAGTTCGTTCCTTATTTTTATGTGAGTGGATGCTCTATATTACAAGGGATGATTATGAGTGGTTATAAGTGAAAGAGAAATAACTCTCATAAATTTTTTAATCTTTTTAAAAATAATTGTAAGTGGATGAGAGAGAAAATATAATGATAAAAGTATGAAAAAATATTATATAATTGAAAAGAAGAGATAAAAAATAAAAATTTTTAGTATAACTTTAAGGATGGGGATGTGAGGTGGATTATGAATGCTCTAAACATAAGACTCAAGCACATTTGGTATTTTAGACAAATCTAATTAAGACTAAAGACACAACTAAGACTAGAGGCACACATAGAACTAAAAGCATACCTACAAGTGAACGTATACATAATACTAAGAGTAAATTACTATTTGCATTTCTGACATTTTTCAAAAATAAATAGTTGCATCCTTAAAGTTTAAAATCATCATTATGTTCCCTGACTTTTTACTTTTTCATCCATTTGCATCCTGAATACTAACACCGTTAATATTTATTTAGATTTTTTAAAAAAAACTAAACTACCCTTCAAAATTTAAAAAATAAAAAAGATTTGCATCTTCAACTCACCAAACACAAACACACACACATTATCTCTCTCATCTCTCCATCACCATCACTACCACAGTCAACCATCACCACCACCGGAACCGCCATCATCACAACCGGAACCGTCAACATCGCCACCACCAAAACCCTCCATCACCACCACCAAAACCCTCCATCACCACCACCAACCGTTTTCCCAAATCAAATTGGTTTTGATCATCATCCCCTTCATACACACCACCATCCCCCTGCTTAAAAACAAAAAAAACTTACTGTAATTTATAAGTATATCACTTAAGATTCAACAATAAAGAAGCATGCCTATCTGTTTTTGGAGCTTGTCGCGTGTATATTATTGGAATTTCAGATTCTCTGGTGAAATCTTCTTCTTCGTCAGATAGATTCTCCGATGGATCTAGGGTTTGCTTTTGCAATGTCGAAGAAGAATTGGGTTTGAAGAATGCATTTATCTAGGGCAGGGTTGGGGGCTGCGATGGCGGTGTTGGGGGCTGTGGTGGCAGCGTAGGGGAGGCTGCGATAGGGTGAGGGGAGGTCGTGGTGGCGGTGACAGGAGGTTGTGGTAGTCGTGACGGTGACGGGAGGTTGTAGTGGCGGTGATGGGGTGGGCAGGCTATGGTGGTAGTGACGTACAGGCTGTGGTGGAGCCGTAGAGGTGATGGTAGGTGGTTATGGTGGTGGGGATGGAGTTTTTGGTGGTGGTGATGGAAGGTTTTGGTGGTGATGATACGGTTTGTGGTGGTAGTGATGGAGATAAGGGAAATGAGAGAGAGGTTGTGTGGGGTTTAGAATTTTGAAGGTTGTTTAGTCTTTTAAAAAAAATTCAACACAAATACTAATAGTGTTAATATTCAGGATGCAAATGGATGAAAAAGTGAAAAGTCAGGGAATATAGTGATGATTTTAAACTTTAAGGATGCAACTAGTTATTTTTAAGAAAAATCAGGAATGCAAATAGTAATTTACTCTAATGCTAAAGACAAACCTAGAAAAAATCTAACATCAATCTTTACGACTAGACGCTACCGAAGTAGATACTATATAAAATGCAAACATGGTGCACGAGGCGAGGCGTTGGGGACGTGGGGCCAACTTGAGTCTGATGCAAGTATTCTTATCTTGTATTTCTACAATAGATTGTTTCCACGTCATTTCTTCTAAATCATATGACATCAACCTAAACTCAAACTACAATCGAGGATGCATGAAACGATTGTGAACAATTTATCTTTAGCAATCTATAGTCATTTGAGTTGTTCATACATGCATGTGGTTGTTACTATTGGTTTTATGAACTTATGTGTCCCAAGAAACATGATAGTGATTAATGAATTATCAATTTGATTGTAAGTGATTAATTCATAAATACGCATATAAGAAAACTTTTCTTGTCCATTGTTGTTAGGAGTATTTGCAGTAGGGTTGTATCAACTCATACTTATATAAGCCTAAGCATACGATATTGACATTGAGTAGTAACACTGAGATCTTGAAATTATTAATATATTTATTTTAACAAAACGTGTGTTTGTAAATTGATTCGTCTCAAAGTAAAGACCAACACCCTCTTTTTATAGTCCTCGAGTTTCAATAGAGTAACCTATTTTGAAAGAGGTGCAATCAGGGGCGAAGCATGGTGGGAGGTCCTTTTTTTCGTCGGTAGTGTTAAATTTTAGACCGATAGTTAAATTATATATATATATATATATATATATATATATTGAGTTCGTCCACCCATTTAAAACTTTTTATATATTATATTCGCCCCCCACCCTAAATTTTTTACATATGGTAAAAATATTTATAATACTAAAAAAATTAATGTGTATTAGCTGGGATGGAATCATATAATTGGTAATGGACTAGTTAGTGAGCTAGTTAGTACGCTAGTAGGGAATTAACCCAAACAAGGCAATACTCTAGTAATCCCCATTGATCATTCTTTTGTATTGAGATTAGTTGATTCATTTGATTCAGAAGATCAAAGAGAAAGATAGTACTGAAAACAATCTCTCAACAAATTTAAAGGAAACTCATGGTTCATCGACCGTTTATCACAAAAAGCCCTTAACAATATCTCCTATCTTTTATTTATCTTATCTGACAACCAAATTACTCGAAGTTTTGACAAGTGTAAATAATGGGTTTGCTTTCCATCAAAGGATGAACATAAGGTACTCATCCTAAATGTCTGTATACGTATCACTAGGAAGCTTTGTATTGTGTTTGTCAATGCATTGGATCATCGTTATAAAATAATGCATTGGACTAAATTTTGATTGATATGCCGGATATGAACGCTCCATTTACGAGTATATGATGAAAACTTTGATTTAGAATCCATAATAGATGATTTCAAATATCTTACAAGTCATCAGGCTAAATTGTAACTCTTTTTTAGGTACGCGTCTTTCTCTCTCATCATCATTAAATATTTTTTTATAATTTTATGTGTAAGATCGGTCATTTGAATGAAAAAAAAAGATATTTATAGCTTTTTATCATTTGTCCCAACCCGAACCGAATCACCGATCCTAACCCAAATATATAATCCGAAACATAGCGATACAAAAAAAATGGTCCTGTGGCCGTGACTTTCGCGCTCCCCCCCCCCCCCCCCCCCCCACGGTACTTTAGTTCAAGCTCCGCTACTAGATGCAAGGTTCACACATAACTAAAATTAACTACATAACCATCAAAACACATCCTTATTAAAACTAGCATTGACCAACATTGCTGGAAACGTGTTTCAAACGTTTTCAATTTGATTTTAGAGTAAATTTCACGGTTGGTCCTATGATTTAATCTAAATCTTGGATATGGTTCCTAATTATTTAAACTTACGAATATAGTCCCCAATCTTTAAATTCTCTTTCCTTTTAGTTCAATACGTAAATTTGTTAAATAAAAATGTTCACAAAAGGGTATTTTTGTTTTTTCATGTTTAAAACTGGTAGTGAGAGGATCAGTAATTGACTTAAGATAACCCGAATAAATGCTTTTTTCAATAACAATTCAACGTATGTGTAGAGTTACAGCTACACCACTCGAGAATTCGCTGGGCAAAACCTGACCTTCCTTCCCCGTTACAGTTACACCATGGGAAGATTAGAAAATCAGCCTCCATGGTCACCTTCTAATCCTACCACCGATTAGAATAGCAAGGATTTGACAATTTAAAATTTTGCAAACTCAAAGATTCCGTCTCTGATTCATTAACGATCGATACAAAAGGTAGGAAGGCCAGAAAAACCACCACTATGCGTACAATTATATATATTACATTTACCAAATGGTTCAACAGTAAAATTTTGCAAACTCAAAGATTCCGTCTCTAATTTTTTTTATTATCAATATAGATATATGTTTAAGCAAGTAAATGTTGAAAATAAATGTTATTTTGTCTTAAGAATAAATGTATATATAGTTTTATGGTTATACATAAAATTTGATATTTGAATATATTTTCGCAACGTGCTATTTTATATTTACGTTTTGATATCTTGATACAAGTCTTCAAAACTTTATACGATTTTCTTTACATATTTAATCATACTAATGTCATCGTCGCAATACGCGGGTGTGTCACCACGTAGTTAGGAATTGCAAAAGCTACCTTTGAAAAGTCAAATAAAATAATAATAACGTAGACATAAAATAGAAATAAAATAACATATACATATAAAAAAAGAACTTAAGAGCTGGAATGCTGGATAGTGATTAGTGGCCTAGTGGGTACTTGGGTAGTTGAGTTGAGAAACCTTCTTCATGCATTGGGCTGGACTTGGGCTAAGTTGACCCAATTCAAATCAACTAGGTTTTGGGCCTCTGCTGCTCCAGCTAGAGTTGCACAAAACGGGTTTGGGCCGGACCCGGGCCCGGGTACAAAACCGGGTTTGGGCCCAACCAGGTTTTTTTGTACCCGGGTATTGGTGAACCCGGGTACGAACCCGGGTCGGGTTCAGCGAGATACAAACCCTACCCGGTATACCCGGGTAGGGTCGAGTCGGGTTCGGGTCGGGTATGAAACCCGGGTTCAACCGGGTTTTTGCCTTTTTTTTTTTTCTTTTTTCTTTTTTTTTTTCTTGTGTGTGTGTCGAACACCGGGTCGTATGTTTTTTTTTTCTTATATTTTCTTTCCTTTTTTTTCTTTTTATTTTTCTTTTCCTAACCGGGTTCACTTGAATGACAAAAATTTAAACAACTTAATATATAAATATATACAAATCTTGAGCAGAAAATGTTACACTTATAATATACAAATATTAAATACTTTTTATATAAAACATTTGAATGACAAAGAAATTTAAAAAGAACATGAAAGACATATAATATTAAAACAACTTAAAAATAACAATATCGTCTAATTTTATCTACTACGAGATGCTTGATCAAATGCTAATTCTTCATCGGATATGCCAAAAGATACTCCGTCTTCTACCTCTTCATCATGTACTTTAGCTTCGAGTGTAATCTCGTCTTCGAGGCTTGTTTGGTCTTGTATACGATCCGTTGCGTCTAAGTGATCCTTTAAAAAAATGCACATCTCCACTGCTTCCGGAGTTAGTCTTGTTCTTCGTAATGATATTACCCTGCCACTAAGAGAAAAAGCAGATTCCGAAGCTACCGTAGAAGCTTGGACGCTTAGTAAATCACGGGCCATAGCAGAAAGAATCGGAAATTGAGATTCTTTTCCTTTCCACCAAGCCAAAATATCGAATGCACGATAATCTTCGGTAGTCATAGTGAAAATAAAATCCGTTCCACTATATCTACCGAGCTCACTTGATAATCTTAATTTTAAAAGTACTTATTACATTATCTAAAAGTACTTAATTTTAATTTTTCAACCGCGGTCCGAACCCGGTTTTTATGCCCAAGTCTAGCTCCAGGTGAGTCTTTGGGTGGTTGCCTACCAAAAACAAATTTTAAAAATTTAAGGAATTATTAGCAGGACCCAAACAACTTATGATCAGTCACTAGTGTCACATGGTCATTACCCTTCCGTTTGAACTTTAAACATAATCACCTAGACTTGGGCATAAAAACCGGGTTCGGACCCGACCCGGTGGACCCGACCCGGAACCGGGTACGGGTACAACCCGGTATATGCATACCCGGGTTGGACCCGAAAAAAACCCGTAGGGTTGGAACCGGGTATGATTTTCTAGAATTTCTTAGAACCCGACCCGAACCCGACCCGACCCGACCCGGAACCGGTTGAACCCGGGTTGGACCCGGTTTCGACCGTTTTTTTTTTTTTTTTTAAAAAGTGGCCGTTTTTTAACGGCTATATAGCCGTTACCTTCGATTTGTGACCGTTTATTTGGTCACTTTTGCCCTATAAGTTAGTATAAATAGGTGTGGGTTGATATGGTTTAGTACCCAAGTCTCAAACGCAAAAATATACGCAAAAAACGCAAAAAATACTCTCGTTTACTTTCGTTTTACACGTTCACTCTCTCGTTTTACACTTTCACTCTCTTCAATCTTGATATGGCTCACTCACAATCTTCCGTTGGTCAAGGTTTGTCCAACGCTCCAACCGTCGTTCGTGTTCTTGCACACAATCGTAACATGGATGTTTGGTGCAATTGGGATATGGTTGAGTTGAGTGACCGGTCTGTAAAGGCTCGTTGCAAGTTTTGTGGAGCTTTGCTTGCTAAAGATTCTAACACGACTTTAAACAAACACATTAGCAAGAAGTTTTGTAAGTCCTTGAAAAGTAATCCGGATTCGCAACAAACACAATTGGGTGGAGACGGTGGAATCTTTAATTACGATGTTAATACGGTTCGAGATCGAATGGCGAAGTTCGTGATTCAAGAAGCTTTGCCTTTTAGTCACTTCGACAATCCTCGGTTGACCAACTTAATTCGAGAGACGCTTCAATCTCGTTACACTCACGTAAGTCGTACTACACTTAGACGTTATTGTTTAAAATTATGGAAACAAGCAAAAAATGATTTAATTGTATTATTTGAAAATTTAAATATCGGTGTAAACTTAACTAGTGACGTTTGGTCGGCTCCACACGGTTTACCCGAATCGTATCTTTGCGTCACCGCTCATTGGGTGGATCCCAATTCATGGCAATTGATGAAACGTACGATTGCATTTGATCTTTTTCCACATCCACACACCGGAGAATTTTTGTTTTACTTTTTAGATAATGTAATAAGTACTTTTAAATTAGAAAATAAACTTTTTTCAATTGCATTTGATAACGCCTCTAACAACACAACCGCGGTTGAAAAATTAAAATTAAAATATCTTCCGATTGCAAACGGTGATTTTTTCCATACTCATTGTGTTGCACATATTATTAATTTAGTAGTGCAAGACGGACTATCCGGGCAATATGTTAATAACTTTATTACATCTTTTCGATTTATGTTACATGACGTTTTTAAAAAAAGTAGAAGAAGATATCAAGATTATAAACAACTTTGTAAGGATACGCACTCTAGATTTTTAGGTCCTAATTGGGATGTACCTACTCGGTGGAATTCGACTTGTCACATATTTGAATGTGCTTTAAAACAAAAGGGCACTTTGAAAGCTTTTCATAATAGTCTTTCGGATAATGGTGAAGCCGACCAATTTCCGGATGCGGGTTGGGAGAATCTTCAACGTCTATCCGAGTTTCTTGAGGTTTTTAAAAACTCAACAACAAAATTATCGGGAGTTTATTATTCCACTAGTTATTCGGTGCTTCAAGAACTATATTTTATGTCTTTGAATTTTAAAAATTTTCAAAATAAAAATAATATGTTTAATCAAATGATAGAACCAATGAAAGAAAAGTTTAAAAAATATTTTAAGGACTTACCACCCGTTTTTACGTGTGCCGCCGCTTTAAATCCGTTTCTAAATGTTGCGGGGGTTGAATGTTTGATAGATGAGATAAATGACAATTTGGATATGCATGACGAAAACCCTGATTTTTCAAACGAGTCAAAAGAAAATTTTAATCATAGTTTGAAAACAATTTATAATTTTTATTTAAATAGATATGGGCCTAACGTAAACATAACCATGCCAAGCGGATCAACCTCAAGTGCTAGTACCTCGCTTAAAGACCCTGTTTTGACTATGTTGAATGTTGTTCGGGATGTGACGGCTAAACGTCAAAGGGGTAACACCCCAACAAGTGAGCTCGGTAGATATAGTGGAACGGATTTTATTTCCACTATGACTACCGAAGATTATCGTGCATTCGATATTTTGGCTTGGTGGAAAGGAAAAGAATCTCAATTTCCGATTCTTTCTGCTATGGCCCGTGATTTACTAAGCGTCCAAGCTTCTACGGTAGCTTCGGAATCTGCTTTTTCTCTTAGTGGCAGGGTAATATCATTACGAAGAACAAGACTAACTCTGGAAGCAGTGGAGATGTGCATTTGTTTAAAGGATCACTTAGACGCAACGGATCGAATACAAGACCAAACAAGCCTCGAAGACGAGATTACACTCGAAGCTAAAGTACATGATGAAGAGGTAGAAGACGGAGTATCTTCTGGCATATCCGATGAAGAATTAGCATTTGATCAAGCATCTCGTAGTAGATAAAATTAGACGATATTGTTATTTTTAAGTTGTTTTAATATTATATGTCTTTCATGTTCTTTTTAAATTTCTTTGTCATTCAAATGTTTTATATAAAAAGTATTTAATATTTGTATATTATAGTGTAACATTTTCTGCTCAAGATTTGTATATATTTATATATTAAGTTGTTTAAATTTTTGTCATTCAAGTGAACCCGGTTAGGAAAAGAAAAATAAAAAGATAAAAAAGAAAGAAAATATAAGAAAAAAAAACATACGACCCGGTGTTCGACACACACACAAGAAAAGAAAAAAAGAAAAAAAAAAAAAAGGCAAAAACCCGGTTGAACCCGGGTTTCATACTCGAACCGAACCCGACCCGACCCTACCCGGGTATACCGGGTAGGGTTTGTATCTCGCTGAACCCGACCCGGGTTCGTACCCGGGTTCACCAATACCCTGGTACAAAAAACCCGGTTGGGCCCAAACCCGTTTTGTGCAACTCTATAATCACCCGCGGGAGGATTACCAACTCGAAACTCCAGTCACACTTCCTCGGTGAGACGACCACCAACTCCGATGACATTTTTGAGCACCAAATCGGCGGCATGGTGATCTTGAGTATATGGGTGGCACGTGATGTTCACCAATGTTGGTCATTGTTTAAGCGTGGGTCGATGCTTAAACGTCTCCGTTTATTTACGTTTTGGCTTGGAACAATAAATAAAGGATTATTTCACTTATTTGGTTTTTTGATTATATGAAAAATACTACATCAAACATTGCTTACTCAAGAAACCCCCCAAAGTTCCATCAAAATTTACTAAGTTTCCATCACTTGAACGTTTAGTCATAATTAGCTACCACACAACCTCTAACACATGTAAATTATCAAACAAATAAGTAATGCCCAAATAGTAACATCTTACAGAAAGTAAGAAACAAGACCATCTACCGAAACCGGCGGAAGGTCCGGTTCCCATTTCAATCAATCCGCCCGGCTGGTCCGGTCTGGTTATCAAAGCGCTGGTTTGTTAGATATTTTAAGATAATTGGATTGACTAGTTGACAAATGTGATAATAATATCTATCAAACAAGTTAGAATGTGCGGAGTGCACATTTGTTTGAGTTATTGTAATCTTCGGCATTAGAACTTCATAATGTCTTAGGAGCGAAGCTTCTAAGCAATGGAGGTTCTAAGAAGGCACGGTCCACTTGGCGGGGTTCGAGCGGCAGCCCTCGACGGTGTCCAAGGGGTAGAGCCCCTGACTAGGGTTTAACTGCCAAGTCAGCTTGGAAAATTTTTATTTTGGTTAAAACGGCTTCATTAAAAATGCATTAAAAATTGCTTTCCCGGGGTGAAATCCAGGTGTTAAAAAATGCGCAATTTTTAGACCGTTTTGATGTAAAAATGAAAATTGCCAAACGGCAGTTTTATTCCCATCTCCTTATATTGAATTGCTTTCCCATTTTTTGTCACTCTCTGTTTTCTTCTTCTGGTTCACGAAACACACATACTATCATATTTTGATCTTTATCAACATCTGAGTTGTATCCGATTAAGATGTTTAGATGAACCACCGAACAAATTCGATCTAAAAGTGTCATTCACAACTTTCAGATTATCCAATTTGTTTACTTCAAATTCTCTACATGGTTTTACTCCGAAAGCAAACACCATTGCTTACATACAATAAGTGTATGAAACAAAACACCATATATAGCATGTGGTTACATTCAAATAAGCTTAAACAAATAAGTTTTTAGGCCCAAGCTTCTTCGTGTTAATGAATTCATAATACTACTTGGAATACTTATAATAAGTAAAGAAACAAACAAATATACCAGCTAAAATCCCATTCGACAGCAAGATCTTAGGATAAGACAAGTGTAAACTTTACCTCTATCCTATAAGATAAAAATACTGCATCTATAAAAAATCATGGCTAAAAAGACACTAGTGATGACCATCTTGGATGCCTCGACATAGAGCATGTTGACTATAAGCGATAGCGAGTTAACGAAAGCTAACTTGGTATGCAACATTGATTGTATGTAATCAACCATGAGCTCAACCTTAACTAGCTTCTTTTATTTTAAACGTGATACCCTAATGCAAAGAACAATATGTGGCAAAAAAGGCTCTTCTTTAGTTTAAAAGACAAACGAAATGTGACAATACACAGAAAAAAAAGTAATGTTCTACGCGTTGTATAAATTACCCTCTACCACAACATAGTAAACACATTAAATATACTTATAGATGCATCAATGGTTGTAATCATTGCATTTAAGACATTTACTTATATTCAGGGGTGAAATTTACTTGGGGATCGAGGGGCCCCGGCCCCCTTGTTTTTTTCGCTTCAACGTGTAAATTTATGTGTATTCGATACAAAAATTTTATACATATTGAATGCCCCCCCTCCTCCTAATTTGAGTCTCGAGACTTTTAGCCCCTCTCTTTCAAACTCCACCACTGCTTATATCATTATGCCAAAAATACTTCTCAAAAACAAAAGTTATTGATAGTTCAAATCAAAAACGTTATAGCTTATCATACTTCTATCTCAAGAGTATCATGAAACACAAGGCTAAGCATACACTACATTCATTGGTTTATTATACTTCACAATATGAAGTAATATGTCCTAAAAAGTGGGATGGTTCCCTTATATAGCAATCATTTGTAGATATATATAGAATGCAAAGCTGAAGACTTTATAGAAATTGATTCAATCACGAGCCACAACTACCACCTGCTTCCCGACGTTTCTGCCAGTAAACAGCCCGATCAAAGCCGCAGGTGCACTCGCGAGCCCTTCCACAACATCTTCAATGTAACAAATCTTCCCTTGTTTGATCAAAGGCATAATCATTTCCATGTACTTTGGATACGTGTGAAAGTAATGAGTCACAATGAACCCTTGCATGCGCAAACATTTTGTAACTATGTAAGATAGGTTACGCACCCCATCCCCTTGCTCTAAATTGTATTGTGAAATCATTCCGCAAGCTGAAATCCGACCATTTAGTCTCATATTTGGGAGTACTGCCTCCAACATCTTTCCTCCAACGTTCTCAAAGTAAATATCAATTCCTTCGGGAAAGTACCTGACACGTTAAATTAATAATGAAAACATCACAACATACTAATCTGACAACGATCCCACTTAAAACTGCGTTGATCGGGTAGGTAACAGATCAAAACAAGTAATTTTTAAAATCAGCCGAAAGGGATCAGGTTTGTTCTATAAGATATTGGTTATGAATATTTAGGTTGCCAATAACATATACAACAATTATAAGAGATTTCAATAGAACGATTTAGGAGGTTGTATGTATCAAAATTCCAATTGGCGTGCATTTTAACGTGTTTGGCCCACTTTCCTTTTAGCTATTGTTTTTATATTTAATATTGGGTGACAACTATGTTGCAGGCTAACTAACCTTTTTAGAGCTGCTTCAAGATCTTGCTCTTCCTTGTAGTTAAAGGCCTCATCAAATCCAAATTTATACTTCAATAGATCAACCTTGGGTGATGAAATATGCAAACAAAAATTATTCGATTAAATAAACTAAAGATTATCAGGTTTGTGACAATAGAGTGAAAACATTTATGATTTAGCAAAGAATTAGCAGAGTTGTTTAGGTAATAGGAAGATACGAAGAGAAACCTACATAGCAAATTTCCTAAAGAAGATAAATAACTGTGCATGCATCAATCATACAAGTAGAAACTATGGTAAAATTAAAAAAACGCACCAACCTTTTCTTTTGTACCTGCACTCCCAATGACATAACATCCCGACAACTTTGCAAACTGACCAACGAGCTGACCAACTGCACCCGCAGCTGCGGAAACAAAGACATACTCTCCTTTCTTTGGAGCACAAATCTCATAGAAACCAGCATAGGCAGTAATACCAGGCATACCTAGAAACAATCCAAAGATTAAACTCAGGAGATCGTGGCAAAATGAGATTACGGGTCAGGCTGACCTGATTCCTTAAACACCAGTTGTCCAATACTTTAAAAAATTCTAGTGTCAGACATAACTACAAAACTATATATTTCAGTTGTAATCTAATTTTTTAAATAATATAATTTACGAGATTGTATGCATACAAGTACATTCTGGGTGCCTTTTGACTTATTTAACATGTTTTCTTTTTTCTTTTTCTTTTTATTTAAATTTTACCTGTTTGACATATTAAAGAGAGAAAATATAACCCAATTCGACCCAATTTTAAGTGAGTGGAAAATTCCTCCTCTAGGAACAGACACATGAAGAACCCTCCAGGCCTCTATGAAAACTAACATGTTGGATAATACATTATAGTACAATAAGTATTTCAATTTTACTTAATTGTCTAAAATACTCTTCAGTCACAACAAAATAGAATCAATAATTTGTGTGTGTAGTGCGTCCAAGGCTTTCATAGACAACATATATTGTACTAAATGCCATAAATTAGACCATTATTCATTATAATAAGCATAATTTCTGATCCACTTTGCAATTGCATATGCATATGATTTCCCTACAGCCTGAATCTTATTTTGAATGCATCTACAACTCTTAAATGCTTTAGGAATCTATTTACTATATGCACTTGCTGTTTATACACACATATTAAAACCAAAATTACTTCAAACATAGAACATACCAAGAATTCCTGTATAATAGGATAGAGGCACATCAGTATCTTGAATCTTGAATAGAGCCTCGGGAGTGTTTATAATGCTGTATTCCTCCCATCTAGTCCCTCCCCAAACTAGGTCACCTTTCTTGAAGTTTGGATGCCCAGACTCAAGGACTTTCGCTACTCCAAGTCCTTCTATAGGCTGCAAGTAACAAAGGGTACACAAGAACAAATAATAAGTCAAACACATGTGTCGGATGCACCAAGGCCAATCATAACTATTAATGTACCAAGTGGATGAAAATATTAATAATATGATACACCTAATAGTATGAATTCTTGTCCCTATTCAAAATTAATATGGGATGTAGGACTTGTTGGTATCTAGGGTTCTAAATAATGGATAACGTAAACCAACAGTGACAATAGAAACTACAACTTATCGGTTCGAGGCGATGGATCCTTATCCTTAAAACAATTTCGCCTCCACCATCTCGTAGAACAACATGCTTTGGGTTCCTAGTGAATAGTTACCCAAGGTACAATGAAGCAACAGGTAGTATTCCTTATATAACACTACACGGATGGTGACAAGCCGGTTGAACTTACTTCAAGTAACTAGAAATCATGTTTGGTACCAACAAAATTATCAAGTAATCTGCTATTTAGAGAAGCATAGGTTTGGTGTCCATGCTTGTGTACAAATGGTTCTCTAGTCACCATTATATACAGGCATCTTAATGACCTATCAAATGGTCACAAACACCTTCAAATAGGCACCTATATGAAGAGTTGCAATGATTCGCTGGTAACCGCCAACCGAAATATCACATCCCTTTGAGCCATCAGCCCATCACCTTTCGAGGTGCGACTTATTCAAGCAGGTGCAGTTCATGGACCCAATCAACCCAAACAAAATCTATGAATTTGTTTTCCTCTTAACCTAAAATTCAACCCAAAAACTACACATTTACTTTTCTCATTGTAAAAAGGAAAAATTAACAAAATAAACGTTTGACCAACCATTTTACCAAAAATGAACATGTGACTTTTAGTCTATATTTATTCATTTCAACCAATTAAGTCGGTTCCTCCCTAGCCAACCCAATCATTGACTTGGTCAAACATGAAATTAACAACGAGCTGACACATATCCCGGCTAAACCTAACTAAATTGTTTCCAAGAGAGACTTTTGGTTGTCCGAGCTGAACCAGACTAAATTTTAAGCAGGTCAATTTCTATTTTGATGTTTTCATATGGTCGAATGTTCATTTTGGTCATTTTCCTTTTTAACAATAATCTAACAGGACTCTATACTACAACCTGCACCACTAGAACAATCAGTAAACATCAACAACACATTTCTCCACATTCCACACTTAAACACCACAAAATCCTAGAACCCAAATCAGATCCAAACAGAAAACCATAACCCTAATCACAAATCATCCAACAACCAAACAATTAACCGAATCAACGAAGAACTCGAAGCTACCTACCAAACCAGGAGTGAATGAATCGAAGTAACCTCCTTTCGATTCGCTCATTCTACCACGCAAGTACGGATCGCACGACAGATAAAGGTTCTTCACGAGAACGCCATTAGAACCTTCTGGAAGCTTGAGGCTGATGGTGGTGGAATCGTTGAGGAGCATGTCGGATTCCTTAGGGAAGCCATTAACGTAATTGTTTAACACAATTTGCTGATTTCTCACTTCTGCCATTTGTGTGAGTGTTGAAGTTTTGTTGAAGTGGAAGATGATGCAGAGGATATGGAAGAATGGGGATTGTGAATTGACTCATTGAGTATTAAAGGTCATGGTTTGCAGGTGAGTAATTGCTCAGAATTTAACTTTTTGTGTGCTGATTCTAGAAAGAGTTGTTGAATGAAGAATTTAAAAGCAGGGTTGTTGCATGAGATAAAAGTATACTTTATTAGTTTTTAAAATCATTGTTTTTTTTTTAAATGGCCAGTGAATTACTGTAAGTTCGATCATCTTGGTAAACCTAATGATTAAAAACCATCCACACTCGCGAACACAAACAGTATTGATGACCTGAGCCGCCCATCATTTCAGGGGAAACCCACCACTCAAAAGCCTACTATGGTAAAACCCCTGAACCATTTGAAGCATGTTGCATTAAGTGAGACTCGTACTCATAATCTTTACTATCAAAATTTATAAGATGTTTTCTCCCAAACCAATTGATCTAGAGCTAATTGGCTTTCAAAATCATTGTTATATACATTTTGTTTATCAAAACTCTCGATTTTCATAGTATTTATCATAATTATATATTACTAATTACCAACTTTGTCATGCTGAATGGGTTGTACAATATGCTAAACGGGTTGTATCCATTTTTGTCTTTTCTTTAATCCTTAAGTTTTTTTTTTTATTTTAATTCAATACTTTTACATTTTTCACAATCTAACTCAAACATTTTTTACTTTTAATTTTGATCCCCTATACTTTTATATTCTATAATTTTTTTATTTTACATTTTGGTTTAAATTTGCTTGTTAACTCACCGCAGCGTGAATGTGTGGTTCAATGTTTTTACCCTTATTTTTTCTTCGTTTAACAATCTTGTCGCAACGTGCTAGTTCTAGATTGACTTAGTTATTTTATGTGTTTTAAGTTCCGCCTACTTGGTTCAACATTTTTACATATACTTTTCGTTCGGTTTTATTTTTTTCGTTTTTATTTTTTTTCGTTGTTGGTGATCATTAGCGGTGGTGTACCATTGGTGTTACTTGACACGGTTTTACGCCCCTCGCTGCAACGCAGGGGGCTTAATACTAGTGATCACTAAACACTTTATATATATGTTAGCTTTAGTAAACTCATGTATTACATGTGTTGAATAAATAAAATATTAAATATAATAAAATTTTATTAATTATTAAATGATATTTTAAGATAATATATAATTGACATTACGTATGACTAATAACTATAAGTAATAAAACAGTGATATCAACTTTTTTGATTTTTTTTAATTTTTTTAGTTTTCTTCCAAAAATATAAATTATAACATTCTGTTTCAAAACAAAATGTTTTAAAAAAATGTTATTTTAAAAATATTTTTTTACTATAACTCTTAATCTTAATTATTTTTTGTTTATAAAAATTTTACTTTAAAAATTAACAATTTCAATGTGTTTCGTATTTTTAATAAAAATTTGATGTTTCAGAAAAAATCTCTTTTAAAAAATTATTTTAAAAAAAAAACAATTAATAAAAAGATCTATTTCTTAATTTATTAGTAACAATTTTAATCTAAAAAAAATTAAATAATATTATTAATAGTTAATATAGTTATTTAATATGAAAGAAAAGTAAAAAAAAAATTTATGAGAATAAATATGATGCTAACACGTGTCACTAATAGTAAGCATTTTATTAGAGTACGAAAATTGTATAAAACTTTAAGTGTTGAAGGGCGCATTTAATGATAGGTTGTGTTTTTAAGTTTATTTAAAGAGGAAAAAAAATCTTTTTTTCTTACTTTTTTTCATTTCTCTTTTTTTATTTCTTTCTCCACTTCTTTCCGATTTGAAATATAATTCATTTTAATCTTTAAGTTTTCTTTTTTTATTTCTCATTAAATGAATTTGAAAACATAATTATCTTACGTTCAAATCTTTTCATTTCAAAAAATTAACTCTGAAACACATTTATCTATTTTTCTTGCCTTTCGTTTTTTTTTTCTTCTTTCCTCAAATGAACTCGAGAACATAAAATTTATTTTCTTTTCTCTCTCCTTGTATTTTCTCTTTACTCTTAATATCTTATGCATATTAGATGTTGTTATTAGGTTGTGTTACGTTATCAATACGAATTAATTTTATAGTTAGGATTAAATTATCATAAGGTAAATCAATTTTGTTCCATTAAAAAGCTTTTACTTTTGTCTTGATTGTCCTTAACAAAAACCATATTAAAATTCATACAAGTTTTAGTTTATAGGAAGATTTATTATCATTGATATTGTCTTGATTCTTTTAAACAAAATCCATATGGTAATTCACATAATTTTAGGTTATTTTATGTTTTATGATTAATATTATTACAATATAATAATTACTAACGCTGTTGGACAAAGAGAGGTTCATATTTGTTACATATTGTATTTTTTACCAACAAACGAGAAATATGACAATTTTTTTTCAAATTTACTAATAACGATTTTTAACCCACAATGAAAATTTTGTGTTTCTTGTTCTCTCAAACTAACAGACCCTGCAATTTGCAAATTACAGAGGACCCGGACCACCCATCCACCATTTTATTCATCAACTATTTGGCTATATTTACTCCTTCCAATCACATCCTCCTCACCAAATCAGACCACATTCAACAAAGATACATACAACATTAAAAACAACACCAATCATATGTAGTTAAAGCCTAAAGATACCGACTCATTCGCGAGCCACAGCCACGACTTGCTTCCCAACATTTTTGCCCGAAAACAGCCCAACCAGAGCCGCGGGTGCACTCTCGAGCCCTTCTGCAACATCTTCTACGTAAGAAATCTTTCCTTGTTTTATCAAAGGTATGACCATTTCCATATACTTTGGATACAAGTGATAATGATCACCTATGATGAAGCCTTGCATGCGCAGGCGTTTTGTTACCAGCAAGAACAGGTTATGCACCCCGTCCCCTTGCTCTAGATTGTATTGTGAAATCATACCGCAAACTGAAATTCGACCATTTAATCTCATGTTTGAGAGTACTGCCTCCAACATCTTCCCCCCGACGTTCTCAAAGTATATATCAATGCCATTGGGGAAGTACCTAAAATTATTATATGAAAGAACAATATCAAAATAATAATCTAAGGATTTCCCTTTATTTTAAATTGTCAATCTGGGTCATGTGTCTGTACTATGCAAAGTTAAGAAGAAAGCAACTGAAAAGGAAACGGGTCAACTGGGTCAACTAGATCGAGAATGTCAAAGAGTATTTCTAAGGCATATATTCCCAATTTGTTGCAAAAAATAAACTATTATTTAAAGTAATATCTTTTTTTTGTTCTAAGTTATCATAAAATTTTTTGGACAAAAAGTGGTTATGTTCAGTCAGACCCGACATGTACCAAAAATTACTCATTCATCAAGCTCATTTTGTCACCTCTAGATTCTTAATCTAACCTCTTTAGAGCGCATTTAGATCTTGCTCTTCCTTGTAGTTAAAAGCCCCATCAAATCCATATTTATTCTTCAGCAGATCAACCTTGTGTGACAAAATACACATACGAAAACAAATTGGTGAAAACATATATATAATTGTTAGGTTTGCGACATATAGATGAAAACATTTATGGTAATAAGCAACAAGCAGTTAGCAGTCTTTCATTTATGGTAATAAGAACAACTTAAATGAATGTTCTTTAATCATATGAGTTTAAAACTATTGTCAAATTTCCAAAGCACAAACCTTTTCTTTTGTACCAGCACTCCCAACAACATAGCATCCCGACAACTTTGCAAACTGCCCGACAAGCTGACCAACTGCACCCGCAGCTGCTGATACAAAGACATACTCTCCTTTCTTTGGAGCACAAATTTCATAGAAACCAACACAAGCAGTCATCCCAGGCATACCTATATAACAATTCGAAGGAAAAAAGAACCGTTCGATATATATAACACAAAGTACATTCATTACCTTATTAGCAGAATTTGATATCTAATTAAAAAACTGTCTTAAATACTCTTCAACAATGAAAATATAGGACTATATCATGCACCAAAAACAAGACAATCACCGATTCTAGCGTGTGAGATGCCATACGGGCTTACTTCACAAAAATGAAATGAACTTTTACCTTTCTGTCATTGTATCTAATGACCATTTTTTCTATACCATTTGATGTAACAAACTTTTATTACGTTAGTGTATGATGCAAGTGACCTGCTATAATCAACAAAAATGTTGACCAAAGACCCATCTTTTAGAAAGATGAGGTGGCAAAGGTTTTTAATGGTTATAGGAAGCCATCAAAGAGTATAAGTTTGTTACATTAGATTATTAAAGAAATACCCTATTACATACATTGTGAAAGTAACGTACTATTAAAGCTCCTTGTGTATTTTACAGGATCCAGTAAAACTAAAAGCATTTTAATCTGTAAACATACCAAGAATTACTGTATAATAAGACAGAGGCACATCGGTATGTTCTATCTTGAATAGATTTTCGGGAGCGTTGATAATGCTGTATTCCTCCCATCCAGTAAACCCCCAAGCTAGGTCACCTTTCTTGAAGTTAGAATGCCCAGAATCAATAACTTTAGCTACTCCATATCCTGATATAGGCTGCAAGGTGGTAAAGATCACATCAAGACGCTAGCTGATACAGTAAATTGATGTCTTTTAAATGCATGTTAGAGTTTAGAGTTATTTAGTGTCAGCAAAGTGATTACATGAGGCTTTATTCTGCAACTTTACTTGTAGTGTGTCCTGTGTAATTTAAAGCAATGTTATCAGTTCATAGTTTGAACAAACTAATATGCCATTAACCTAATTACTACACTCTCTAACTTAGGTAGGCGTAACAGATAAACCTGAACCCGACGAAAAAACCCAAAACATAAAACCTTTGGGGTTTGGGATGGGTATGAATATAGGATTAGTTATAAAACTTAATAGGATTATCGAGAGATGTCCCCACATAGAAACCGAATATATGAATATATTATTCTTAAAGTTTTAAGAATACAATATATATTATAGTCAAGTATTTAATATCTAAAGTCAATTTTTGGGCTGATTTAAGATTGGGTTTCGAGTAATAGGAATCCCAATGGATAATTTTTAACGACATAAGTTGTATAAAGTGAAATTCTGATACATGCAGGGAAACCATGAATACAACAGTTACAAGTAACGAATTCACAACTTACAAGACAGAACGCAGTGGACATTTTGAGAGCGTCAAACATGATAACACGGACACAAGTATGGTTCCAAGTACCATTACAAAATAGTTAAAAGCGCCTCCAAACCTATAGGGAGAGCAGCCAAACATAACTTTTCTTATATTATTGCATCAATATGCTCCAAATACTAATTAACCACTACACTTGATATAAAAAGACTTTAATGAAATGGGTTTTATCTTTTTCTTTTTTGAACGAGAAATGTGCGACCGTGCTTTTTAGGATAAGTGTTATCTTAATCGGGTCCACCTATCTGTTTTCCAACCGGACCACACCACTCAGGAGTAAACCCATTGCAGAAAAACACCCTGACTCAACTCTAAGAATTTTACTCAGAGTCGGACTTAAACCATAACCTCTCAATATTTACATGTTATGAGTACTAACGTGAATTCTAAGTGTCATTCTAACTAAACAACCACCGCACATAGTTTAAGAACGTTACCGACCGAACCAGGGGTGAAGGGTTGAAAGTAACCGCCTTCAGATTTGGTCATTCGAATTCGCATGTACGGATCGCACGAGAGATAGAGGTTTTTAACGAGAACGCCATTAGAACCTTGTGGAAGCTTGAGGTTGATGGTGGTAGAATCACTGAGGAGCATGTCGGATTCCTTAGGGAAGCCATTAACGTAATTGTTTAGTATGATCTGTTTGTTCTTCAATTGTTCTTTCATTTGTGTATTGAAGTGGTGGTGAATAACGGTGGAGTTGAGGGTGATGACTAATGAGGGTGTGGAAGCATTGGGAATGTGGTTTGTTGATCGTTATCAAACCATATAAAAACATAACTAAATTACTATTTTGGCTCCTTATCAGCTTAAAAAGAAATCTTTTAACATATTAACCATTAACGTTTCATTTTTTAACTGTTTTAGCCTTTGACGCTAACTCTGTTAATTTTTTTTTGTTAAGTGTAAGAGTATTTTAGTTATTTTCCACTCTAAAAATTATTTATGTAAATATTAAAATTTTAGGGTTATTTATGTATATTTTCAAAGTTATCACCACCGCAAAATGCTATCAGAATGTAGTCTCTGGTGCCTCGGCCACCGCTGCCCACTCCTCCAACCACTTGATGTTCATTGACGGAACAAGCAGTTGGTGATGAACTTTGAACGATCTTCCCCGACGTAGCAGTTTTCGGTAATGCTTTTTGTACTCACTGCCAATGCATAGGAGTTGTGGTGCACCTGTTATAATACATGAAGTCTGTCTCATTATGCTAAATGAACATCATAATAGCTACATGGTTTAGGCAAATATATGCTTCCATTTTTATCGGTTGTATCACAGTTGAGTTATCATACAGGTTTTGATTGCTCATCTTAGTAAATTAAACAAAAACTAATTCATGATGTTAATTATTTTTCACAAAAGAACATTCATTACTGAATTTGTCTAATATGTATATGTTGCAGCACTAAACCCTGCATTATATGGTACACCATGATGTTGTAAATTACTTGTAATTGCGAAAAAAGTTGAATGACTAAGATTAATGTTGGATTCCATTAATCTTTCATAACTATTAATATGATATAATATTTTATCGATATTCACTTGCAAAATCCAGTACCTCTTGTGCAAAAGAAGACATATCTATTTTCTAAAAGGGTCCTAATATAGAGACACCCATTTGGATAAATCGACACCCCCTTATAAGCCGCATATGGGTCCATACGCGGCGTATATGGTCGAAAACACTGAAAAAGAGGAAAATTCAGGGGGGGGGGGCTGTCGGAGGGCTATACGCCCCATATAGCCCTATATAACCCCCTATACGACACATATGGGGCTATACGACGCGCATAGCAAATTTCGACACTGACTACGAGAAAAAATTCAGGGGGCTGTCAGACCCCGTATAGGGCTATACGACCCCCCTATACTATGCGTATGAGATTATACGACACGTATAGAAATTTGGGGTGTTGATTTATAATTTTGGGGTGTCTATATATCCACACACTTCTAAAAATGATTGATGCTTTTGAATAGTCCTGTACATGATTAGCATTAATAGTGCCGAATAACCTGAAGGAGCTGTTGCCAGAAGTCTTGCATTGTAGCCCATTCCAAATATGCACTTCTGGAAACATCTTGACGTTAAGCCGGAGAACATTCTTCTTGATGAGAATCATCGAGCGATTGTTACGGATTTCAGGTTGACGAAGCTGATGACTCGGGTCAGAGGGTTCTTCTTGATGAAGAAGATGTTGCACGCGGCATTGTGGTGCATACAAGAGAAGGTGAGCTGGCAGCCGGCAGCCGAGCATGGTGGAGGTAGTGAAGTGGTTGGAGGAGCGGACAGCGGTGGCGGAGCCGCCGGAGGTCACTGCATTTTGATGGTATTTTACGGTGGTGGTTGTATTAAGTGGTGGTCCTTGGTTGTGTTAGGTGGTCGTGGTATTGGTAAATTTGAAAACGCGCATAAATAACTATAAAGATTTAACATTTATATAAACTGCGCTTAAGGTGGAATGTGACTAAAATACCTTACATTTAACAAAAAAAAGTTAACATAGTTAGTGTCAGGGGCCAAAATAGTTATGAAATGAAACGTTATGGGTTGATATGTCAAAAGATTTCTTTTTAGACTAATAGGGTTAAATGGCTCTAACCCCAAAGACCAAAATAGTAATTTACTCTATATCTCTACTACCATATATTACAAAACATAAGGGTAGTATGGTAATTTTACACAGTTAGAAAGACCCCTACTCCAATCGTCTCTGTTTCAGCTCGATCGGCCATTACCCTCCCCTTTAACACAACACTGAAATATCCGATTGAAATCCCCGCATTCAATTGAAATCGAAACGGCCGGTACCCTCCCCTTTAACACAGCACTGAAACCTCCAAGCGTTACCCTCCCCTTCGAACACATCAATGAAAAATCCAATTGAAATCGCTTCACATAGTAACGGTTTCAATCAATTTTGTGGTTTCACATTCAATTTAGGGAGGAACTTAAGCAATGAATTATTGAACCCCTCAATTCAATCGCTGGTTTCAACTTCAATGGCCGCTCGATCAGCACTCACATACATTGCTTTCCGTTTCACTCTCCGCTCCCATATAACCTCATCAAATCGATCTCAACAACATCACTCCCCTATAACCTCATTAGGTATGCTTAATCGACATCGACGGTCGTCCTCGTCTCCTTCTATGTGTTTGAATTTTGTTTGACAATTTCTGAAAATTGTCACAGGGTGTTGGGAAATTTCATAGTCAACATTGGCAAATCGCACATCAGTTCCACCCTATTCAGGTGTTATTTTCTTTATGGTTGTTTGTCAATGGAAATCTCCCATCAAAATCATTTGAAATAAACCTATTCCTACATTTATGTTCATCAGATAGAGCTACATGTGTATGTTATGTTCACAATCTGACATTTTCGTGAAATTGGTTCGATCCGTCCAGTCAATTGATGGTTTTCACCAAATGGGTTGTGTTATATCTTAATAAATTTCTATACTCAGTTTCGTTGATCAATTTCTACTTAGTGTAAATTGAACATGTAGTCACTACAGTAGCATTAAAATCTCCCAAATTAATAAAAAAGATTGATTAGGATTTTGTTTTGTTTATCAATTTTTGTGGGCTGCATCTAAATTACAGTAGATAGTTTTTGATAGATGTTTTTTGACTTATGTGGTCAAAGTATGCATAATGTATGATGACTATTGAATCTGAATTTGATAAGAACTGTGTTTTGAATCTTAATCTAGAGATGAACTTTGAAATTCAATTGGATCCTTTAGATGTTATCATTATCTTTAATAGTAAAAAAACTAAAGATCTCTTTGTTATTGGGTTAAGAAATTGAGTATTGTTTAACAAAGAATAGAGTTGGTTATGAAGATTAATGATGTATGTTTTTGATACAGGGTTGAAGTTTTTCTTTTAATTTTGGTTAGTTTAATAATTTACCGGGAAGTGTGGTATAAACAAACAATATGAAGTAGGAATCATAGATCTAAGTTCTCATTGCAATTTTTAGAATGGTGGTAAGATCATCAACTTTATAGTTGATATCACGGTATGAAGCAAAGCCATTGATATGAAAAGTAGAGTTGATAAACTCTGTGAAGGATATTGTTATCCTTGCTGAGTGAGAAAACTTTATGTGCTGATTTCAGGTATAATCATGGTTTTATTATTTGTGTTTTCTTTTTTTGTTAATGATATGTATTTTTTGTGTCACGCTCCTTAATTCTCATTCTCCCATCTGTAATCAAACAAATCCTTAAAATTCAACATTAACAATGGTGATGCGATCCACAATTATCTCACCATCACTTCCTTAATTGTTGAATTCATCAGCATTTCGTTTTCTCAGGGATCTGTGCTCGAAGACGAAGAACGCTTCAGAATATATACGTGAAGTTATAAAGTATATCGTATGTCTGTTTGTGTTTATATTTTATGAAATAAGGTTTGTTGATGGTTGATTGATATCTTTGGTATAGAAAATGGAGAAAGAAAAACAGAAGCCGAAAGCGAAATAGTAAGTAGATAAGGAGAAATATGAGAAGGTATTATGAATTTATAACATGTCGGATCTGATCCAGTCGTTTATTATTGTTGCATTCATGGTTATTGCTTTGATTTTTGTTTTGTTTATTCTCATGCCCCATAAATTTACAACATTTCTGGGATACTCGATATCAGATTTATTGTTTTGTATCAAGTTTCTTACTAATAATCGCTTTATTTTTTGGTTTATTAGAAGCCATAGGGAAAAAGAGACTTGTAAGCTAACATGAATTGGCTCTCATCAGCGTCTGGAGCTCTTTATAGATGAGTAAATGTGAGTTTGAAAGTTTGACACTAATGACATTTGCTACAAATTTTATATTATGTTATGTTCTCCTGCTACTATATATAATTATTTCTTTTGATCAATATAGTTATTATTTGTTGTTAATAGATCTTTACAAGTTGAGTACATTCAAGTGCTGATGCATTTTGACTCATATGGGTATTGTTTTTGTGTTAGTGGATCAAATAAAAAGATTTAGTCAAGAGAAACAAGTGAAATGGATCAAAAGAGTCAATTGACTTAAAATAACAATCATGTAAATCATGGTAAATTTATTCAAGCATCTGGGAATTAGGCCAGATTAAGATTAGGTTTAAAGAGATTTTCAAGTCATAGAAGAAATGATAATTGTTTCTTTGTATGCTCAGAACATCATATAAGATCCAAGAACACACAGGCATTATATCCAATAACACACATGCATTATCTTTGTGTTGCATTTCAAGAATTTGGGCTATCTTGAGGAACAATGAAACACTGATATGGCCTGAGATAGTAAACAATGCAATTGGGTTGTTGTTTGAAATGTTAGGTGGACAAGCCTATGTTGAGGCTCAACGTGGACTTGGTGTTCAAGATTGGAAGAGAAAGCAAGTATGTGATGTGTACCACTTGGAATCGAAATTATTTTAGAATGAAGATTGAAGATGACCAGAAGAAATTAGAGAGAAAAGAGACTTAAATCATATTAATTTCATTCATAACCAAGCCTTAAAGAAAGAAGGCTTTTTTATAGCCTATTATTGCATAATATCTACCCACTATGCTAATATTACTAAACATAAATAAAAGAAAACTAATCATGATTTAATGTAGTGGGTGTTTATGGGTATATGGGTGTGTGGGTTAAGTGGGTTAAGTGGGGTGTGCCATTTCAGTATGTAATCATTAAAGTATTATATTTCTTCTTGTATGTTTATACTTAATAAATGAAAAAAAAAATTCAATGACTAAGGGCATACCAGATCGAGTTACTTCTGAGGTCATTATTGCCATGTCAAAGGCAAACTTTATAAATCTAGATGAACTACCAATGCAATGTATTCTCATTACTCTGAAGAGGTTTTTTCATGTGAACTCATCATTATCTTGAAGCTTACTAATTAAGTAATTTGGAAGACATTGCAACTTCCACTCTTATATTTTCAGTTATCATCGTCTATTAAAGTAATATAACATAAATACATAATCAACAAGAAAAGCATGGTTCTAAGATAGCATTTATATATGGAAGCCCACCTGAAAGACTTAATATGTCAATTGTTGACCATATTGAATGGAACTGTTAAGGACTTTTTATCGATTGATGGGAGTATCATCAAAGGTGATTCTTATGTATTTGCTACTCCAGCTATGTTGACTAAACTGCCTTTTGACTTTAAAGCCTCCCACGTATATCTAGTTGGGCGCACAAGCTTTATTTGTTGTTTTGTATGAAGCAGTAGACATTCTGAAGCTTTTTTTGCCTGAAGATTGGAAACCAGATTCATAATTTGAAATGTTGGAAAAATTAGTTGGTGTTCTGGTTATAAACATACATATATGGTTAGATGGACCCTTCAATATAATGTTGTACATTATAAGATAATAATTCAGCCCTTTCACATATTTTATTATTAACGCAGTTATCAAGTTTGCCAAGAAGCTCAAAACACCTATGATAACCTATTCTTCAACAGATTGCCTCTTGTTTCTTGTAAAACTTTTAACTATATTTGCAAACTAAAATACTTACTTTTACTTTTCATCAGTTCATAATTTATTATCACTGATACTAACAAGTTATTTTTTTCCCATCTTTTCTAGGAGATCTCTTCTCAATGTATATGCTGACATGTCTGTAACATGTAAGGTAATACTTGTATGACAATAGACGCGTATACTATATGACCATTTGTACATTACCTTTTTTCTCACGGAAGGAAACAAATGAAAGACAAACACTTGTTAAAAACATTGGTCTTATTATGCGGTAATATTAAACTTTATTAGCCACTCCTACGTCAACCATTATGATTATAAATAGTTGGATGCTTGATGTCCTTATAAAACCATGCGCTTGAAAAGGGTAGGGTAACGGTTGGAGGTTGTAACGGTTGGAGGTTTCAATTAGATTTTGTGGTTTGACATTTATCCGTGGCTGCACATGTGGATGACCCATATGCGACTACACTCCTACTTCGTAAATTCAGGTATGGTCTGCTTGCTCTTCTCCCTCTCATGTGAGTATAATCTAAGGCATCTGATTGTGGTTTGTCATCATGAACCAGAGGCACACACGCTTATTTGATTTCATCCATAGAGGGTTTTTATCGTTGGAGTGCTGGACTTCTACTCTCAGCTTTCTTAGGTGCGATTTTTTCAACCTTGAATTAATGTAAATGAATTTTTAGTTGTTCTTGTTCTTCATTTAGCTGTAATGTAACTTAAATTGTGCTATGCTTTGAGAAAGCTGTAATGTATGTTAGAATCAATTTAGTATAAGTAATACTTGTTGCGTACACACACATACACGCTCTAATTTTGACTATTTAATAAATTATTCCATCTTCCTCTAAAACTTTAATTCTTTTGTTGATTTCTCTAAACTCTTCCGATTGACTAGACTATCGTCAATCAAACAAAGTATAGAATTAATAATGGGCTTTCCACACTTCTCAGTTTAGTTGTATGCATTGTGTTTATTGTATATTAGTGTTCTTATTGTTTTTTTTTCATTCCTATTCATCTCTGAACAATTTTAACTGATTTTGTGAGAATTGATTACAAATATTGATTATGATTGAAGTTTTGTGATTAGTATGGATCAAAATACTCGGAGTTGAAGAGGTTGTTGTTAAGAAATATGTTTAGATAAATGTGAAGTTATTTAACTTTCTGTGACTTTAAACACTCCTTTGGCTTTACCTATATGTTTTGCATTGATCTGATATCTGTAGAATGATATTTCATGCTAAACGGTATATATATTAAGAACATGAACTTACACAAATATTTTAGGAATGATATTTACTATTAAGCAGAAGGCTGTAAAATCTTTATGTGTTGGGTTTGATGTGTCACTTCTATATAGCCCACTAAAACAATAACATTACCTCATAATTAATTGCAACATGAGGTTAGGAAAGACAACCTATTTGAAGAGGAGTGTGTACAAACTAAGGGCCAAGAAAGCTTCCCCTAATCTATTCGAGTTTACTTGTGTAATGGATGAGTGAATTGGGTTCGGTCGTAGGAAATATGGTAGACCTTGTAGGTTATCCTCTAAAGAAGACTAAGAAAAGGTCGTGCGTAAGAATTTCAATTTTATTGACCTTAGTTTTATTACTTGTTGTTCATGATATAACTGGACTAACCAGCTTGATGACGCACCAAATTATGATTTTTTTTCCCTGATGCTATCATCTAATTAATAATATATTGTAGACTTGACATCTATGTGTATGATTTCCATGATAATTCCCAATGAAGGTATGCAAGTGTACATTTAGTAAATAGACTTCTTTTTTGCAACAACTCTGAAATCTTTGAATATAAACCACAAAACAAATAGATCTCTCAACACAATCAAAGAACCACTGAAATATGATGCAATGGATTAACCAATGTGATGAAATGTAGACAAAATACATACCAAATAGACCTAAACAGAGATCTATTATGCAGACGATGAATTGAAGCTGCAAACATATTGTTAGGCCAAAAAATTACAAAACCGACTCTAATCACATCTCTTTCCAAATTGAGTTTTTCTTCCAATATGTGTGCAACAATTCTTTTTGTGTAGAGTTTATAAACTGTATAATGATTTTTTTAATGTTAAAATCTAAAACTCTACAATAATATATCTTTTAAGTTTGAAATATTAAATTGTATGATGATTTATAATGCAGTGAATCTGCTGCAAAAAAAAAAAACATGGCATATTGATATTTCTTCCAATATGATCTCCCTTGTTCTCTTAATCTTTTTTCTTAATTTACCTTGGTTCTACTTCTAATACACTTTCTTGGGATCAATACAATATTCTAATATATATTTTTTAATGTTGAAATATTAAACTGTATGATGATTTCTAATGCAGTGAATCTGCTGTAAAAAAAAACCATGGCATATTGATCTTTCTTCCAATATGATCTCCCTTGTTCTCTTAATCTCTTTTCTTAATTTACCTTGGTTCTACTTCTAATACACTTTCTTGGGATCAACACAACCTTCTAATGATGATAATAAATTTGATATAAACTGCTCAATCGATACAATTGGATTTATGATATTAACATTTACACGACATTCATAAAATTACATCTGATACATTTGTTTGGTCAGTTACATATACACCTTTAATAAATAATATACAAATAGTCACCATGAGCTGATGCAATCTTTGGAAAAGATTGCGGCAATTACAACAAACAATATATATCTATACGACCATTTTAGTATTTTGACCTTAAAATAACTGTCATTGACTACCTTAGTTTGTGTCATATATTTATTCTGACATATAATTACTTATTTTACTTATAACACGTCTACATCAATTCTTTCTAATATTGCAAAAGAAAAGTGTTCATTCTTGACATTTTTTATCCAAAGAGATGCAATAATCTGAATTGTTTCTTCTTTTGATCCTCATTCTTTTGAGTAAGTATTTTGATGTGTTAATTCTATAAAAATAATATATAA